>JAVQJD010034076.1:5000-58537 GCA_036023655.1 Nannoperca australis | reverse complement strand
GCACAACCCCCCCCCCCCCCCCCCGCAAAAATTTTTTTAATAGCATTTACCACTGCTCAAAATATATATCATAAAATGAATATACATATATATATATATATATATGTATATATGTATCACTGTAATGTAAAAAGAAAATGAAATAAAATAAAATAACACATTTGAAAATATATCATACTTCAGGTATATCATACTGGGGGCGCAGGGGGTGCACCCCTACTTCCCACAGCTATGTACAGAGGCAGATGGGCGCACATACATACACACACACACACACACACACACACACATATTGCACGGTGGGTATGTTCTCCTTCACCACAATCTTACACTCAGAATTAGATGCTTTTGAATATCTGATGTAGACCAGAAGTGTTTTTTATCTCTCTCTCTCTCAGTCTGTGCAATATTGGGTTATGGTGGACCTCAGTAGCTCACAGTGTAGATCGATGCAGCTGCTGAGAGTCTTGCTGGGCTTTAATGTGATATTCTGAGTGGACAGCTTTTCTTCAAATGCGCCTCTTAATCACATCACAGATAAATCTCAGCTCTTGGTGTCCTCTCCCTCTCTCTCTCTTTTTCTTTCTCTCTGTATGTGTGTGTGTGTGTGTGTGTGTATGTAAATTTGAGAAAGTCCATGTATTATAGCATAATATGTGTTTCCTTGCATGCAGACAGCTGCACATCTGGCCCGCAGTCAAAAAGACAAGGTTTAGGGGCGCCACACTGTTAATCATTGTGTAGAATAAAACCTCATATCATCACCACAGTTTTGATGCCAAATTTTCAACAATCAGCTGGCATGGAGTCACGAGTTACTTAGCAACAGAAAGCAGGTTTGCGGACTCTGATCCAGCTGTGGATGAGCAGAAGGCAGGGAGATATTACGTATAAGAGATAGAGAGATACTTTTTTTATACATATAAAAAAAACTGGATCAAATTACTGTATGATAAAACTGTGAATTAGCTTATTTACCATAGCATTCATATGATGTATAAATAACATATATATATATATATACATACATATATATACATATTTATGCAACAAAAAAATCTCCCACTATTAAATACTGTAATGATTTTATAAAATTGTCAGAGGGGGACATATGGACATATATGCCACCAAGACTGCAGTATTTATGTGTGGATTGAAAGAGAAGAAAGAATTATACAATCCCAAACATTTAATAGTTTGTTCCTTGATATAGTTATATATATATATATATATATATATACAATATAGTTATAAAAAAGATAAATCTACAAAATAACAATAGTTTTGTCTTGCTTTGGGAAAATCTCAAAGACAGACGAAGTGATGGTTCATGGAATGATGTACAGTTTATTTGACGTAATACGTCACAATATCACACATCTCGTTTGTTTCTGACCTAAAGTACGAAGTGTTTCTAAACCAAGACGGCCAATTTCATGATTTGTCTTTCTTCTTTTCAACAGTTGTCCAGCACATTAAGAGACACAACATTGTGCTGAAGAGAGAGCTGGGAGAGGGAGCCTTTGGAAAAGTCTTCCTGGCTGAGTGTTACAACCTCTCACCTGACCAGGAGAAGATACTGGTGGCTGTCAAGGTAATCTGATGGTCTAATTTTCTTTCTTTTTTTTAACTGCAAGCTCCTGAGAGACACATTTCAACAGTAGTGGAAACTTTTTACTTTTCAAATGTTAAAAACCCTGTGAAAATGGACATTAAAGTACATTAAAGAATTCAGTTTAGGAAAAACAAGATATTCTATTCAATCATTTGAACCCAGAATTTACACAGATTTTGGATAGCTATTAAGAAGACTTAATAGAATTTCTTAAATATGTTTTTGACATTATAAAAAGAAAGTGAATCTCAGACATCCAGAATATATGTTTTCATAGTCTATTTTCCTGTTTGCCCTATTGTCCTTAAACTGTGATTATTATTATACAGTGTAAGTGATTTGGGAGGATTGAAGAACAAAACATCAGTGACACTTTTGTCAATCACTTAACTGAACTAAACACAAACTAGACCAGACATATAGGAGGATAGATTGTCTTTGTAAAAAGAAATGAGATATAATCTTTCAAAATCAGATATTTTGAAAGCCCCTTCTCCTACAGAATGATTGGTCGCTCCAAAATAAAGCCCATAATGTCATTATTGAAGGCAAAGTTATTGCTTTCTCTGCTATATTTTGCAATGAGATCTGATTCCTGCAATACATTGGAAATATTGAACAGTTTACAGCGGATAATCTTGTCTTTTCCGGAAATGGATATGTGGCCTTTTGAAATGAAATCCTTCATATTGCGTCTGCACAGTTTTCAGACTCCATGTTCTCACCTCCATTTCCTCTGCTATTGTTAGAAAGTTGTTGGTTTCGAGAGTTTCTCTTTAAGCGAAAAGGTGGAATTACACTCAAACCACTGACTTCTGGGGTCAAATTGAATGGTTTCCCAGAGAGCATCCTCTCATCACATCCATCTCTCCATCAAGGATGCTTTCTCTCCTGGTCTGTGGTGAAACAGGATCTGATCAGTGAAGAATTTCTCATTAACAATACATGACCTGCAAGAGACCCCCCTCTCTTTCCGTCCTCCTTTACCCCCTCCACTTCCTCTGTCGTCCTCCTCACCTCTAACTCTCACCTGCAGTACTTTTTTCTCTCTCCTCCGCAGTTCTTCATCCCGCTGCTTTCCTTTCCTCAAATCCTCCACCTTCTTTTCTCATCCTACACCTCCCGTCTCCTTCCAGCTTAGCTCTAAACCGCTTGCAGGCCCACTGATGTTTGCTGCCAGCTTAGTTTCAGCTCAGTCTGAGCACTCTGTAAAATTTGCACCTGAAAATCCCAGGAAACAGAGTTCTCGGTTGTAGAATTAGATGCTGTGTTTTGCTGACTGCATGTCATATGTGGTAAACATTATATAATCACCACTCTCCAACTGCCACGGGCGTAGTTCCATGTAGACGTGATGTAGATGAATCATTAGAGTCACTTCATTGATTTAACTCTCTCAGTTCGTTAGATTGTTTTTTTCAATTAGCTAATGTACCTGCTTATAGTAGCTACACTCTTCCTTTTCTCGTCCTCCTCATCTTTCTCTAAACTGGCATGACTCACCATTTCTCTCCAGCTGTCTATTCCTCCTCCTTGTTGCTGCATCAACAAAGAGAAGATGTGATGAAAGCTGGTGGGAAAACAGATTCTTCAAATGCATGATGACAGTGCCTTCACTTCTCCTTGCCTAAAGGGTCGGTTCACCCAAATAAAAAATAAAAAACAGAACTAAAAGGAACTAAAAGGACCAACGTTCACAGTGGATAACCCATGATAACCCATACTGGAAGGAGATTTTGCTGTATTGAGATGGAAGCAGGAATCTCAGAGACGGATTTCTCAAAACTTTCTATATGGTGTTTGAGCACATGAAACTCAGATGAGTCAACCGAGGTCCTCAGGCATGGCTCTCATCTTTCTGTGATTTGGGTGTGCTGGCCCTTTAAGTTTCTCAGGATTAGACTTTTTTTGATGCCCATTGTTCTAGACAGTGTGAACCAAGGACGCAAATTAGCTCAAGAAATGTAAATACCATATTATTGTAGAGGTAGTAGAGTGTAGACAGGAAATCCCATGATTAACCAGTTCTATAAAACTGAGATTGGAATTTTGATTATGAAAGCTTCTTGTACATTACAATTTTAATTTTTTTTGCTGACTTTCTGGAAGTTTGCTTAAAATTTTAGCAAGATTTTGATATACCAATGCACATGCAGCAGCTTTAGGATTTGCCTTTAAATAACACCCCTCCCCTCGTGAATACATTGTTCCTCATGTACATACACTGAACTTATGTTGCACTCTGTCATGCATGCTACATGTACACATTACAATAATCAACACTCACTAAGAGAGCTTAATGGGCCTGGATTCAGAGCTGGCTATCAATCAGCCAGTCAACCATAATACAGGAGCAGGCTTTACTGTTACTGTGTGTTACTGTGTACACTGAGGTGCCATCCATCACAGGCCCATTCTACTGTAACACATGCAGATACACATAGAAATATACATGAACACATACACACTTACACTACACTCCCTGCATGCCATCAATCATGAACACCTAGCACTTTCAGTATGTTGTCTTTACACATGTAATTGTGAGTCACTACATTCCCGAGCTAGAGGTTGTTGATTGCTTTTTCTTTGTCCAGGGACCTGAATGTACGCAGCCTGGATATAATATTATGGCATTTAGCCTGGGAATTAATGCAGCATTAAATTCAGAGTCTCAGAGCGTGATAGTTCATACGTAGTTGTTTGTGCTCTCACAGGCTCTGTTGTAACTTTCCTGAGTTCAACATTAATATGATTTGCTCGAGACAGTGATTAACATTTGTTGCAGCTGTCATTTGATACGTTGAACAGCTCAGTTAGCTGATTGAGCCAAGTGGTGCAGCGCTTGTGTTTGCCAGGAAAGAAGGGACGTTTTTTTTTCTTCTTTAATCAAATGTTGTATCCCAGATTTCATTTTACCAAGAGCGCACAGTGTAAGCTTTTCAGTTTATCAAGGAGACCCCTCCAATTGATCGTCTGGGCCGAGAACTTTGTTAATGACTTATGGACATTTATAACCACAAATTTGCTGGCTTCTTAGAAATGAAAATTGATTACAAATATTTCTAACTGCATTGTTACGAAATTGAGGGTGGTCACCCTGTATAAGGCATTTTTCACAACATGGCAACCCAAAAGTTGTTCTTTTTAATGGCTTTTAACTGACCTATCGTCAGTAATTTACTTACAGCATTTGCCATTAATAAAGCCATTAATTGCAATTTCTAAACCCTTTATGAAGGTGATAGGTCAGTGTTTTTATAATCACCCTCTGGGACAAGGGGGTTCTCTTACTTTTTGAGAAACCAAACAACCCCTTTAGGCACCTAAAGTGAAACTAAAAGGTCTAACTAAGACAAGCGATCACTCTCAGCATGTGAGAACTCATCAGAGGAAAGTCAACCCAGTCAGCCAACCCATACATCTCCGATTTTACATTTCAAAAGACTGGAGCATAGTCTTTCATTCAGTATCCATACTGAAATAACACAGAATATAATCATCATGTAGTATTACATTACAGCCTGTAATGTAAATTAGCAATCGATCACAGTTTCATGATTCGTGATTGGTCGAATGTGGGTGGGTGGAGTTAGTGTCCGGCTCATGTTCTGGTGTCTCAGCGTTCCAGCTGAAATGTCATTTCCTCCTTCCTGAGCTTTCTTGGTGACTTCTCCTTGTCCTTTAAACCTTTGTTGTAATAGGAGCTTCTATCTGCGATGTTAGTACCCAGACAGACAAACAAACACACACACACACACACACACAAATACACACAAGGTGAAAAGTGAATGTATATCAATGGCATATACTGTAGGAAGACAATCAATTATTCATGTAGGACAAGAGGAATTTTCTATATTTTCTTCTTTTGATGTGAACTGAATAAAGAGCTCGTATCACTTTCATGTCCTGCAACTCTCTCTCTCTCTCTCTCTGTCTTTCACACACACACACTATTTATCTGTCTCTGTCACAGATGCTAATGTTACACAACCTTCATGACAGGTTTCCTGATTCATGGAAGGGAGGCAAACTTTTTTTTTCAAGATGAATGAGGGAATATAACGAATGTAAACAGTCTTGTACTTTGTAATGGCTTACATTAATATAAAATGTCTCAATTGTTTTTCCTGCTCTGCCATTGTACCAGTCCTTGCTTGCTCGGTGCCAGTAATTTCACACTGTGTGTGCTGATATTTTGTAACTCACTTTTGCAAGGCAAAACACTCCCACTTTTTTGGGATATCAGCCAAACAAATTGAAGCAGACTGGGTGCATTGTGAAAGCGACTAATTAGCACTAGTGTACGTGGCATAATGTGTGAGTTTTTCATTTGTCCGTGTATTAAAAAGTCACTTCTGTGTGTGTGCGCAGACACTTAAAGAGGCCAGTGAAAATGCCAGGAAGGATTTCCACCGTGAGGCTGAGCTGCTGACCAACCTTCAACATGAACACATTGTCACTTTCTATGGAGTCTGCGTGGAGAGCGACCCTCTCATCATGGTGTTTGAGTACATGAAACATGGAGACCTCAACAAGTTCCTCAGGCACGGCTCTTTTCTTTCTTATATAAAAATGTCACCGAAATGGCAGCTGTTATATTGAAAAATCAGCATTCCTCTTAAATGTCGTCATAAAAAGATCCAGCTCAATCTTCCTAATCCTCCCTTTGAGGGGCAGATGTAGTATTTCACATGGCTGATAGAAGGTTGACATTTAGCAACGCTGCAAAGGAAACACATATGACAGGAAACAACATGACTTCAACAAACAATAACCCTCCACCTGTTCCCTCACAGGGCTCACGGTCCGGATGCAGTTCTGATGGCAGAGGGCCAGACTACCAGACCTGTGGAGCTGACCCAGTCTCAGATGCTGCACATCGCCCAGCAGATAGCATCTGGCATGGTCTACCTGGCATCACAGCACTTTGTGCACCGCGACCTGGCCACCAGGTTTGTCACTTAATGCATTTTTGATACACTCTGTGCTTATTTGTGTGGCCTTAATGAACACTATACAGGGACATTTATTCAGACCCTTCTACATTTTATGCAATACCAGATAATGACAAAGTGAAAACAGTTGCAAACATCATAAAATAGAAATACCTGTTGAATGATTGAAGGACCTGTTTGATGATTTGAATGTTTTCTTTCTTCGTCCTTGAGATTTCTGTATGTTGCGAAAGTAGACTACACTTGACATATTCAGTCATTTGAACATAATTTATAAATGCACAAAGCAGACCCATTCATAGTGGCCATCTTGATTACTATGTTAGTATAAAGTCCAATATATGGCAGCAGATATCTATGGTCTATGATAGGGTTGATTGATTGATTTTCAGTGAGTGAAAGATTCTCATGCAATGAAATAACAACATAACAGAACACTTGATGTTTATAAATGTTCAGACATACTTGAATAAAATTTGTTGTATGTCTCCAAAATGAGAGAGGCATGCTGCTACCTTGAAAATATATTTCAAAATATATATATATTATAACACATACAAATTCTCCCCTGACATCTACATTTCTGTCAGATTTAATAATATATATGGTAGATGTTAAACACCCTACAGTGTAACTCAAGCTAATTCAAATAGCTCTGTGCTTAGCTTGTGTTTGGTTATGTTTGTTGTCTAACAGGAACTGCCTAGTGGGTGAGAACCTGCTGGTGAAGATTGGAGACTTTGGCATGTCCAGAGACGTCTACAGCACTGACTACTACAGGGTAGGTGTATGTGTCGATATCTTTTCTGGCCCTTCTTTTAGCCTCCCTCCTCCCTGCTGCATGGGTCCCTCTCTGCTCCTCCCCTGCATGGGCATGACTGACGGACTCCGGCAGAGTTACAGTCAGAGGCTTGCTGTGGTAGGTCAACTAAAGTGAGTGTAGTGCAGTGAAATTCAACATACATGTAGCTGTGTGTAGCTCACTGTGATGCCACACTGTTTATAATGGGGAGGGAACACGAGTAGCATGCATTGTTTGTCATACTGTGTGTAAAATAAGGGCTGTTCACTTGGATCATAACTGCAAAAGATTCTGCCACTGAGGGCCAATATACACCAGTATAAAGCTGTTTTTTTACATTATACTTTATTCACTATTCTTTCATTAAGCAGGTGTTCATTTTAAAGTTAAGAATCTGCTGTTTCCCAAAGACCTACAAACCAGATAGCTGCATGACAAGCATGAATACACACTTTATGTATTATATGTAATATGTAATACACACAGTAAAAAAAAAAAATCAGAAACTACCCAAAAAGAAGCAATATTGATAGAAGGTTAAATATTTTGAATGTCAGGGTAATGACAAAAGGTTTTTGTAATACATGTATATAAAATATGATGTATATTAAATCAATGTATATTATAAGACTACCTTTAAATCAGATTGTTATTTTAGCACAATATATGACATAAGAAAGTGTTATATTTTCACTGGCAATACTTCTGTGATGTGTGTATCCTATTTTCTTTACTGGAGATTTTGCCAATTAAATATTAAATATGAACCCGGAGGCAGTTTCAAGACACAAGTTGAATGTGCTATAAAATCTGTTACCTGAAACTCTTTAAGAAATGCAGACCCTGAAACAAACATGGAAATATTTCTACATACTGCACACAACCTGATTAGTCCTAACATTTTAAATTGAGTGAATTTATGATTCATAAATAGTTTTTTAGGTGTCAATCAAATTCAAAATTCTAATATTTTGTATATATAATGCAGAACACAAGGTTTGTATACAGAAAAACAGATCTATTCAGACTGCAGGAAGTGTAGTCAGTGGGGTGTAATACACAAACTCTTAGAGCATAGAAAGAGCTATTCGGGAAAAGGAAGGGGAGAGGAAATGCTGCTGCATTTATAAAAGAAAAAGTATATATGGGGTGCACATTTGGTGTGTGTGTGTGTTTGTCCATGAGTATGTTTGTGTGTTGCAGGGGCATTTAGCAGTGTCAAGATAACTTAGGGGTACAAGAGACAGCTGAGAGTGCGTTTGTGTTTTCTTCCTTCCATACAGCAATCTGTCACCTTTCCAAAAGGCCCAAATCTAATAAATTGTACTGATTGATTGATAGTGACTGTCCATTTTTCCTGCTCTTTCTCCCGTCCACTGTGACAAACTGACATGAGTGACAGTGACAGAGAACTCGACGGAGAAGGGAGAAAGAGAGAAAGAGGGAAGGAGCCATTCAATGATAATCTGGACTAATTTACTTTTGATGTAAAATGATATTGCTACAATAATAGGTCTGGGGGAAAATGTCTCGTTGTAGTTGAAGGAATACAAAAATGAATCATTTTTAGTTTGTTAGGAGAAGCTGTTTTCTAGATTATAGCTTACATTTTCCATTTTATATACACAATTACCATTAAAAATATAGAGTTCAATAGAAATTATAATGCATATACATGACAGTAGCATGCCAATATTAGAACATTCCAGGTACATTTTTCTTGTTTCTCATGATTAGAAAGATACTACCTATTGTAGACACTCCTGTTTGCTGCTTTTTTTTACTGTTAATAATATTTCCCATTGTTTTCCCACATGTCGAAAACCTTTCACAACCCCAGATCTAAGCCATAATGTTAAAAAAGGTCAAACATACAAGATCCACATGGCCACAATCAATCTTTTTCTAAACACTGTTGAGATTTAATTTGGAATAACTAGTTGTGCACTGCATCAAATTAAATATGTAAAAAAGATAAGGGCCTCTTCTCTGTGGCTTTCTTTTGTACTATCTCAGTGTGACGACACACAGCAACCTCCCCCCTCCTCCTCCTTCCTTTTACCCCTCCTCAATAAAGCTAAACGCCGAGGCTGTAGTCATGGCAACGGGCGAAGGCAGTGGCGGTGAGCCTCGGAGTTGTATCCAGCGATTCTCAGGAAGAAAAGTAATCAGAGAACTTCTGTTTAGTATGCTGAGGCTGTACCAGAGAAAGAGAGGGGGAAAGGAGAGAGATAGAAGTGTGGGAGACGGAGGCAGGAGGGTGGCAAAGAGATGAAAGGAGAGAAAAAGCTGGAAAAGTGAGAGATGGAGGAAAAATGGGTGGGAGGCTGGGGAGGGAGAAAACAAGACACAAATAAATGTACAAAAGGAGAAAAGGCAGTAATAGAGCGATAAATGAACATACACATGCCGAGGTGGGAGAGTGGAGGTCTGCAGGAGAGGCAGCCTGTGTACAGTTTTACAGGATAGTCAATAACAAACAAAATCTTTACAAAACACAGCGCAGAGCAGGATATCAGAGACAGAAAGAAACAGAAGAAGACAGACAGCAAAGCAGAGAGAAGAGAGGTGCACAAGGGTGGGAGGTAAAACACACAGATCCCGCCATGTTTCAGCATCCAGTAAAGACAGAGTACAGGTGTGTGTGTGTGTGTGTGTGTGTAGGGAGGGGGGTGTAGAGTGTACGTCCCTAGTCATGCTCTTGCGTCAGACGGGAGCAAAGATGAGTCATAGAGGAATTGGAGCCCCCCCCCCCCAATGTTTGTGTGTGTGTGTGTGGGAGGGGGGCTGAGGCGTAGGACTAAAGGGGCTGTGGTGACGTCATCGAATCCCCTGTTACACAATGAACCCGACAGAAGACGACAGACAGGAGGCTTTGATTCAAACTTTGAGGCTTCCCATGCAGCCTTTTCTCTGTGTGCGTGTGGCCATGTGGGCGGGGCTATCCTTGCAGTTGGGGACGGTGAATGCACATATACAGCACAATTTTCTCCCTAAACTGATTTCCTGCTCAAATGTGTAGGATGAAAGAGAAATTAAACGTCTGCTTGGGTTTTGTGGTTTCGGCCGGACAGTATTACGCTGCTGACACAGACTGTACAAAAACACTGACAACAAAGCAGAGCTAAACAATTTCTGCAGAGTAATTTGGCTTGTGTGTTGTTGGGTTTTTCTTAAACAACCCATCTCTGGGTCCCGTCCAACACAGACAAACAGCATCTTAATGGAGCATCTGAAACACCGGAGTGGAGCAGTTATCTGTGCAGGATAGCATGCACGTGGACAACATAGTTGTCAAAACAATCATTGTTTAAAACAATCATTGTTCAAACTAAAAATGTACATACATACACTGTAACGTACACATAATTCGTCGTAAAAGTGGACATGCAAACAGATGCCCTTTCAATACAGGTGGAAAATGGCAGTCGGCCTTTGAAGGTTTTGCTCCACATAGAAGGTACAGTGCAGTAATTAGTTCAGTTAACATAGAGTGAAAGTAAAATAAGTGCAATGCGTAACATTTAGCCCAACAATAACCTAGCAGTTATGTAGAAAGTTGTATTACCAATGCGTTCGCCTCCGCAAAGAAAATGCTGCTCTACACTAAACTTAACACCCAGCTGCTGTACTATCATGTTACAGAAAAGTAATATAAAAAAACCTTTTTTGTCATTGTGTCATAATATTTATATCAACAGTGAGACATCATGACAGAACATGAGACTGGAAAACACACCATTATTTAAAAATGCAACACTCTTACATACCTCCGTTCTCCGGCAGACAATAATGACAAGACTACCCATGATAACGCTCCAACAAGGGCATTTGGGGAGTGAATAAAAGATGCTTTTCAATATTTGCTTGGTCACAGGTCTGACAAAAGGAAACAATGGCAACTGCTATGGAACTGTGCTAGTAGTGGTTGCTACTAGCAACAGAATTGTCAGCTGAAACCAATGAAGTGAATGACAGAATAGTTTCTCACCACAGTGTGAAGCCTTAAATACCTGATAATGTACATTTTTTTTAATCTACATATTTTTTTAATTTTTAGAGAAACATTTGGAGTTTAGCTTCTCCCCACACTACTTTGAATACTTATATACGTATATATTGTGATGTACTGAATCTATAACAAGACAATGCCATGATTTCAATATTCATTTTCAAATAGTCCAAAACCCTATTTCTTGGTTTGTGAGTGCTTCCATAAAAAATTCAGCAGCAACTGTAAGAATTGATTTTGTTTTATACTTGACAATTAAGTGCTTTGAAAGTTAAAAAACAAGCAAACAAAAAACATTTGACATGAGTGGCAGCATCCCCAAAATAAACAACAGCATGTTGTGTCAATCTTTATGCCAACCATCTTACTGTATCTGAGTCGGACTGAAGAACGAGCTAAAATAAAACACACACACACACACACACACACACACACACCTTTCTTGGAAAGAGTTGTGTTTCCATAGCAACACAGAGGGCAATTAAGGTAGTGTGTAACAAAGAGTAGGCGGAGTAAGTCACATAAGTCCCCTCCTACACCCCATCCCATAATACTTTCTGTTCTAACTGGTCCAGTTGCCCTGGAAACCACAAAGATCCCGCAGCCCCTTTTTCCCCCTCTCTTTTTTTAGGCTGTCCTGTACAGGCAGTGGTCTGTCTAGCTGAAATGATGCATATTTATAAGACGGAGAGGGAGAGAGACAGGCTGGCTTAGAGACGGTGAGGGAAGGTGAGAACGAGTGAGAGAGATTGAGGAAGTGAGAGGGAGAGATGGGGAGCAGCAGAGGAGACAATGACAGATGACGAGGCTACTGACAGCAAAAAAAAAAACACAGGGAAAGAGCTGATAACAGAGAGAGATGCACTATAGAGGCTATACTCCGGTGAGAATCTTTAAAAATGTCAGTCTTTAACTGTAAACGTGACTTTCTTAATATCCGATGCCACCTCCTTCCCAGTGACAAGAAGATTTAATCTGAGGCTTCCCCTTCCTGCTGCCTCATTTGTTTTCTTTCCTGTTTCCTCTTTCAATTCAGCCTTGTTAGAGCCTTTTTGAAAAGACTGCCCTTCTCCTATCTCCTCGTTCTCCCTCTGTCTCAAACACACTCACGCAGACAGTTAACAAACATTAGAAAAAAATGTAGCCCAGCAGTTCAAGAGCCCAACATTAATATTTCAGACCATCAGGGGAAATGATCAGCCATGATGAATAAAACAAAAAGACACAGACGTCTGTGAGCAGGTTCAAAAACATGAGTGAATAAATACTGTCAGAAAACTATCTATAGAATAGAACAAACCAAAATCACTTTCCCTTCTATGAATTTAATATCAATCACTAACTGATCACTATATAGTGCACTACATTTACCCCGAATTTCCACAATAAAACAAAAAAAGGTGTGTCGGTGTGCCATAATGAAATGCAGCACATTTAAAATTTGCTTAAATTACAGTCAGTTATGATGATTACTTTCCGAAATCTCCGTTTTCCTGGCTTGGGCGGCACCAGCTATTCGTAATCCATCAATAAATTGTGTGTGCGGTGTTTGATAAATAGTATATTTGCATTTGAGAACAAAGCATTATTATTCTGACGTCCAACGATGAAGAACACGTGTATGTTGTAATATAAACATAATGGGTATATGTGTTGTAGTGTATATAATGTAATGTGTGAAGCATTTGGATTCCATGTTATCATTCATACATTTTAACCCTTGTACCGCACTGCTTTGGCAGTACCGTACTTCATTAAGACCATGCCAATAAAACACATTTGAATTTGGCAGACAGGCAGAGAAATGCAAATAAAAGACGAACCAGCAGCAAGAAAAAGTGAGGGGGTGCCTGGTTATGAAGAGTGAGGGCTGCGGAGATGGAGGCAGATATTTCCCCAGGCGTACTAGTGAACCCGATGGCTATCTATGTGACGGCGCACATTTTATTACTCCATAAAATAACCCACTGGCTAACAAAAGAATGGGCCATGTGTGGGTACAAAGCCATTAATAACAGGCATAAACCTCAGGAAATGGATTGTGCTATCTGTGCGGAGCAACGGAGCGCAGGTCGGCCGGTAGATTCATGTTGGGAGAAGTAAGGGGAGAGCAGGTTGAGGTTAAAAACTCAAGCACTGGCATGTCTAACATTTTTGTTATTATAACTGGGTGCCAACAGATAAATATGTAAATATAGCTTTTATCCAAACATAAAATTGTAATTACATGTTAGTGTGCTCACCTTTTGCCGCCGTTGAAGCATGAAAAAGTTTTCCACGCTCCAACCTCAATCCAGTCACAGTCTGTGAGAGCTTCAACAGGAATTAACCGTGTGTGTTTATGGACAGACAAAAAAAAGAAATAAAAAAAATAGAGCAAATGAATACAACAATCAAACAGGCTCCAAAGGCTTGGTTCAGATTAGAGCTTAATGAAATGACCGAATGTATCTCGGAGTGCCTGTGAGTTCCTGTGCGGGATTAGTTGGTGATTTCTGCTTTCTGAGAATCGCTGGAACTCACTCCGCTGTGTGATGCTACTTAAAGCAAATTAAATAATATCTGAATAAATGAAATTCCACTAACGAGCAGTGCACATACTCCATACTGCAATAGTTTATACTATTTATAATGGATGCCTGCTAACATTTTACTGACACACAAACTGGCCTATACATTTTAGGGCAAACATTTGACTGTTTATACGATCCTGCAACTTTTCTTTTTTTTTCTTTTTTGATTGACAGTTAGTTGATAATGAACCATTTATTTTTCACATTTATCCTTTAATTGTGATCGGTGCCCAGTTAATTAGTGCGTTCCTTGTGAGCTCAAAGCTTGTATATGTATATACCTTCTTTGATTGAGGGGATACAAAGTGCTGCTTTCTCACCAGTATTCCCTTCAGTAAAACAACATGATACACTAATCAGGAGTGGGAGGTGTGCTATAGTCACAGAGATGATGCAGCCTACCTCCGGCAGCAGCTTGGAGGAGTGAAATGTTTGCAGCGTTACTTAAAAGTATATTGAAATTGCTGAGTGAACCCTTGTTAAATATGAAAAGCTGCGTGACCATGCGTTAGAAATGCACGATGTCGCAGGATTGAAGAGAATAGAAGAGAACTGAATACACAGTGCACATGTCTGTCAGAGGTCATGATGATGTTTAACTGCTCTCCAAATCTTCATTTTCTCTTATGCTCACTGTAAACCATACTGACTTTATACTCTCTCTCTCTGTGTGTGATGCGTTCAAAGGTCGGAGGTCACACCATGCTGCCAATCCGCTGGATGCCTCCTGAAAGCATCATGTACAGAAAGTTCACCACAGAGAGTGATGTGTGGAGTCTAGGAGTTGTTCTCTGGGAGATCTTCACCTATGGAAAACAGCCGTGGTACCAGCTCTCCAATAATGAGGTACAGTGAAACTGAACTCACCAGAAGACACAAACTCAAGGACAGCACATGCTGTGAACAGAAGGTAACTGATCCATCACAATGGTGCGACATAATGTAATCTGAAGAAAAAGAACTGAAGTCAAAAGTACTGAGCAACATAACTTTATGTAAATGTAACCATGGAAGCACCTTCAGCTTAATAAATGATGGCAAACAAGATATTGCAGCCGCGAGATATGAGAAAACAGCCCCTCGGTTAGAAATAAACCTAAATATTTGATCAGTTTTGTGTGCAAGCTCCTCATAGGTACACGTTGTGTGAATCCTTTGGCCCGAGTCATCTCATTATATAAAGCTAAGGCAGATAGTTTAGAAACTCGGTGAGTTGTTTATCATTTCATTGTCTCTTGAATTAATTGTGAGGTACAACAAGCAGATGACTTGTGTTTTTAGTGGAAAGGAATATTCAAACCCTGTTTGTCCCAAGGGGCTCACATATGTGCCACATTTCTTGTCATGAGTGTCAGGAGTGTGTGGTTTTGTTGTTCAAGATTTAGATCCCTAAGTACGTCCGGCATACAGTGACACAGCCACTAAAGTGAGGATTTCCACTCACATTAAATTGCAACCAACCATTTGTTTCATTATCAATTAGAAGATTATCTTCTCAACTAATTGATCAAATGTTTGGTTTGCAAAGCTGTAAAGAAATAGTGAGAAAGGCCTATTTCCTAAAGCCAAAGGTGACGTCTCCACATTGCTTGTTTTAAGAAATTAACCTAAGATATTTCATTAATAATGCTATAAAAGAGATAAACAGCAAATCATCACCAGCGAATATTTGGTTTTATATTATGTAAATGTATAATATTTTGACATAATAATATAAATGACTTAAACAATTAATCAAAATAGTAATTGAAACCATTTAAACCCCTGAACAAGCGGTTAAGTTAAATACACGGCCAGCCGAAATGTCTTTGGAAGTGTATATACAGAGGAGCTGTATTAGCAAAACAACAACAACAAAATCTAGTAAACAAATAAATAAATAAACAAACCACTGTCTGTTTCGTCTGAATAATTAATAAGTCTTACAAATCTTCCATTTACTACACTCTGGTTCTTGACCCAGTTTCCGGAAAACAAAGCTGCATGGGAGCCCTTGAACCCTTCGCCTTAACCTTAACCTCAACAACCATATGATGTCCTCAACTCTGATTACAGCTTTATGACCATGTCAGCAGCCGCTTTTCTCCGTCTCACTCTGGTTACATCCCAGATTAACCTTTAGCCCCTTCCACAGTCTCCTTTTCCCTTTTACATCTATTAACTCTCTCTGGAGTTCACTCACCTTCTGATCCAAATCTGATGCTCAAGATATCTTTTTACAGAGGATATTGGAGTCCAAATTGAGATATATATTATTTATCTACTCTCACAAACTGATTACAGTCACAGAGTGAGGAGGAGTAGGAAACGGCTCGATTAGCAGAAATGTTGATGCTAACAAACTGGATTCTTGATGATTTACAGACATTGAATGATAATCTTCAGGTTTTACATTTTGTGAAATGGATTTGCGGCAATTTGGAAGATGCAACTGTTTTTTTGAGCTTAATAGAATCCATTAATTGGTATTCATTCCACGCACACAGCAGGGTGTATTTAATGGAATAGGAAATGATTAAAAGCTTAATTATATTACACCATTAACAGTATAGATATTTTCCAAATCGCTCTCAGAGAATGGTATACTAAGGAGTTCGCTCCTATGTTTATAATATATATATATATATATATTTAAAGCTGAAATCTTTATTTTCTAAATTATTCTAAATTAAGTCTTCTTGTGCCAAATAACACAATGTCCTCTTACAGTTCTACAGAGAAATTGGATTGGATTTGTCTGGTTGACTACTCCAGTGTCATTTAACTTCATCACTTCAGTAAATAATTTATTCACAGTGACATTTCCACAGTATGCCAATGCAGCGAGGTGAAACAGCTTCACCAAGCGGATGCTCCATCATCTTCACTGAGATTTGAACATGCAGACAGTGAATTTCAGCTTGAAATTATGAGCATGGTTATGTTTTTTTCTGTAACAGAGGCCCAAGACTACTGCTGACATTGAACTTGATGTCTGTCTTTCTTCCTCTGCAGGTGATTGAGTGTATAACCCAGGGCAGGGTGCTTCAGCGCCCCAGGACCTGTCCTAAAGAAGTATACGACCTGATGCTGGGCTGCTGGCAGAGAGAGCCGCACATGAGACTCAACATTAAAGAAATCCACGGTCTGCTCCTCAATCTGGCCAAGGCCTCACCTGTATACCTGGATATACTGGGCTGAACACAGGAGGAGGACGGAGGAGAGTTTTGGACGTGTGTGTGAGCGTGGATGGTTACTGTATCCAAGTGTGTGTGTGTGTACATTTGAGGTTGCATGCATGCGTGTGTGTGTGTGTGTGTGTGTGCGCGCGCGCTAGGGTGGTGACACCTGGGAATGAAAAGTGTGCGATGCTCGTGCAAGTGTGTGCGTGCGAAGTACCGCTGTACAGGATGTGAAGCTATTATAAAACTCTTAAAGGCAATCAAAAAATTCCTCAAACTCATCCCCAATCGCCTCTTTCCCTCCCCACCAATTTCCTCTCCTTTGTGCATCCCTACTCCTTCACCTCCTCCCTTCCTGAAGAGACATTTACGAAGAGTAATTGAACTTTGGATTGGGGGGGGGCCTTCTCACTTCTTCTTTTCAAATGCTTACAACTGACTGGGGCTAAATTGATGAAACCTGATTAACAGGACTTAAAATTTTGTGACTCATCCTCTCGCTACCTGTCGGACGACAGGACTCATTTGAACAGCCGGAGATTTCAAGGAGGCGCACCGCAGGGAGGATTTCCGGAAGTTTCAGTCCTTTGCGTGTAAATATGATACTGTGCGACGGTGAGACATTTCAGAGGAAATGGCTCCGTACGATGTGGAGCCATAAAGACACTGTGTTTTCCCCTCTCACCCTGTCTGTCTGCCTGTCCGTCTGTCCTTCCGGCTGTCTCCACATGAGTATTAATGTCAGCGTTCATCCAACATGGCCTGCGGAAAAGACTGCACAGGCGATGATTAACACACTGCTAACATACTGACTGAATGATGACCAGGAAAAATGTTGGAAAAGTAAACACAGTCTGGTTTTCTGCCTGTCAGATGACAAACAGTGACTTCTGGTTGGTTAATTTCACTGATTAAAAAAAACAAAAAAAAAACAATTACTAACAATACAGTGCCTGCTGAAGCTGAACTGAACTGCTGTGGTGAAAAAAGAATTCAGGAAGAAGGCTGAGGTATTCTACTATACTGTAATTAGGAATACTAGAAATGTAAAAAAAAAGAAGCTTGATCTATCTGGCACTGATCTACGATATCTCCTCCTGCAGCAGACTGATATACATGGTTATAAGGATAAATGCACTCATATCTGCATACACCGCTTTCTGTGACATATTTACTTTGCTCAGGCCTCGGACTGCACTGTCATACAGCACAGGGTAACATGATGACCCCCCCCCCCAAAAAAAAGAAAAGTGACAGATGCTTCACTTGTGATGTCAAGCACTCGTGTCGGAGGTCAATTGATTCATTTGTCTGCAGCTGTCCAACAATCATGAGGTCTTGGTGTGGGGGGAGGGGGGGTGGGTGGGGAGGGAGGGAGGGCGTAAAGGTTGCCAAGGGAGGCTGGGTTTGGAGTGGTCAGGTCTCGGTCAGACGTGTGGGCGGTGGCGTTGTAGAAGGTTTGGTTCATTTGGTCAACCCGTATTAAATCATCAAGGCTCTCAGCACTCAGACATTCTTGAAAACCACATCTGCGCTAGAGGGGATGCACACAACAACACACACACACACACACACAACAACAACACACACACACACACACACACACTGTATACCTTATCCCGTCATCCCTCCACCCCCTCCCACACACACACACACAAACACACACACACGCACGCACACACACACACACACACACTCTGAAAAACACTCAAAACGGGCCGAGAAGGAAATTGAATTGTGCATGTTTTATTATTTTATTATTTGAGCGGTGCAGTGCTTTAGCCAGGCCTCGTCCACTGTAATGGTGTAATGTATATTTCATTACAGCCTAATGGGCTCCATTAGCACAGTCTCCTCACAGACATTCAAGACTTATTGTTTTATGGCTGAGAAGGAAGGATGGAGGGATGGAGAGTTGAAGGGGAAGAAAACAAAGAGAGGGGCCCGGAATGAGGAGCAGTGGAGAGGAGAAATAGGAGGAGAGGTAATAACGCATATTTGGGAAGAAATGGAGAGGAAGGGAGAGGGTTGAGGACGCACGCAATGGGGTAGAAAAGAGAAGAGGATGGGAGTGAAAAGGTACGAAGGGGTCACGGGGAGAAAGATGAAGGAGAAGAGAAGATAGAAGAGTGAAAAAAGGGGAAGGAGAGGAGGTGTGAATGTCCTCGGGGAGAAAGTGAGAGTGAGCATCCATCATCACTGTGGCCTGCAGATGTTCTTTAAACCACAATTTCAACTTCACGCTCCCGTCACATCCCTGGCCTCAACCACACACACACACACACACACACACACACACACGCTCCACACACATTTTACTGGCAATCCACCAACGACTTACATTGCAAATAAACTCAATAATGCACCACACATACCCATTATTGAGAACCACTTCACTCACTTACAGAACAGCTCGCGTATCTGGTCAAAACACATACAGACACACTGTATATACAACAGCTCACATGCATGCAAGAGAACACATGTAATGTTTGTTTTGGCATCTTCCTGTGGCATAATTTACTCTTTAGGGACATATTAGAAAAGTCATAATCACTGCGGTTTTGCTTACAGCCATTTTAATTCGATGTAAAACATCAATCTGGAAATATAAGGCTAATTTGTTTATTAACTACAGAACTTGATGGTATTGATGTTTGTAAACTTGAAACTGTTGATTTTATTGATTTATATTATTATTATTATTATTATTATTTATAAATGAAGAAGCATTTTGTACATTTCTTTCTATATCTAAGGTTGCCTTTTGCAACAACAAAACTGACGGAAATTGATCACTGGTCTAATTAATTAGGTTTTAGCAAATGTGTAAAGATAATCTTGAGTGTATATGTATTTTTATGCCAGGATCCCCTCTTAACAGCTACCCAGCCTGTCCTCACGTACAGTGTGCTCTGCAACCAGGACGGGTATTTCACCAGTCTGTCACATTTGTAGATTTAATTTGACACATTGCAGAATTATTGTCACCTGTCAGAGCATGAATGCGCGGCTTAATGGCTGCAGCATCGACCAGGCGGGCTAACAAGGTCCTCAAAATCCATCCCTGAAGTATAGTCAAGTAGAGTTTGCACTCAACACAATTCAAAAATGCGCGTCACAATAACTCGGTGCATTAACAGAGGGCAGAGGTATGTGAGGGCCTGTGTGTGAGCTGGAAGGGGGAAAAAACGAACACCTCGGATGTCAGAAGTGTAGAGCAGCTTGAAGCAACATCCCAGCTGGCTGCACTGTGTGTACATACCTGCTGTGTTTTCTTTTTCTTTTGAAATAATGAAGTGTGTCAAGCCGGACAGCAGTGATGTTTTGACAGACAGGAAGAGGCTGCGTGAGGGGAGGTGTTCGTTATGATGAACTGCATCATTGCCTCAGATTAAAAGATGTTGGTCAAACAAAGAAAAAACAATGGGAGGGAAAACAACAACTGCTGTACGAATGTACACCTCAGAAAAGGAGGGACTGACAATCACGGACTTCTCTCTTTCTCTCTCTTCTTCAAGTGACCTACTGGAAAACAGACTATTCAACCAACTTTCCTCTTATGCTGCCTATACTGTACGTGATAGTCTTAAACTTTGGTCTCTTAAAAAGTGCTAATTTTTCTTTTTTTTTGTAAAATGAAATAAGGGCGAGAGGAATGAACAAAAATATATGTACAAATGTGAATAAGCTGCTGAAAGAAACAAGAGTCACAAACTGCTGTGTCTGAGACTGTGTCAGTGTCTAGATTGTACTGTTATTCTTCTTTTTGTCTTAGAAACGGAGGGCAGAGAAATGCGTACCTACATGAGACTTACAAACACACAATATGACATACAGCAGCCCCGGGGACGCAGAACGGTGTTAGCTCATTCTCCCGGTGGTGTGTGTGTGTGTGTGTGTGTGTGTGTGTGTGTGTGTGTGTGTGTGGAGAAGGCTGATTGATGCCGGAGTGAAGTCAGGAGGGATTCAGACTCCAGCCAAATCCTGGCTCAAATGCAATGAGATTTAACGGAGGAATCAGCAATCGATTTGTTGTCGCTGTTCACCAATTCATGATAAATTACTTCACCCAGTCGTGTTGGACTGAGGTTGGTATTATGGCAGCTAAGATTTATGGAATCACTCAATTGCTTTATTTATGTCTCTAAAATCAGCCTTCTTCTTGACACAACCTGCTAAAGCCTGGGTTTCACATAAGTGTATATTAGCAATATTAATGGATATTTTACTTTTGGCCTATAAAATAAATCCTGGGCTGAGTATGGGCTAAAACCACGTGACTCAGTGAACTGAAGCATATTCCACACACAGATACACATACTAACTTTGAGTGTGTTCTGATCCATATCACATTTAATCCCCTCTCTCGCTCACAACCGCTCACATCACTAAGTCTAAGCTAATAGAGCTGAAATATCATAAAGGTCATCTTTAAGATTACCTTTGTGCTTGGATGCTTCTGGAGCCTCTACGCCTCGAAGAATGTAATACCACAAAAACTGCTTCTCTTTAGAAAAAATAAGAAAAAAAGAAACTGTGATTTGCTATATGCTGTTTTTCCAGTTTGTGTTTTTTTTTTTTTTTTTGTTCTGTGCTGTTTGTCTCTGGGTTTTGAGGGTGTCGCTGCTGCCACAGTGGTAGTACAGAAAGAGGTTTGGGGTGTTTTGTGGTTGTTTGGATAGAAGACTAAGCGCTGTAAGGATTCTGTGTGAAAGAGACGTTACAATGTTATTTCAATGCATAAAAATGCTCTTTGAGACATCTGTATTGCAAAGCACACAAAGTGATTAAAAGCTAGAAAAATTCTGATTAATGCTGCTAATGTCTGTCTTTGCAAGCAGGTTATTTGTACAGTGAAGCAAAAGTTCGCTGCTGGTGAACACACACACACACACACACAAAAATCACACACTGAAGGGAACTTGTACAGTCATGCAGTTGCGTGGTGGAAATGATCATAGTGAGTCATGATTATGATGATGATGGTGATGATGATATCATTTCTCTCTGAACGTGGACCAGTCTGTCGTGATACAATGTAATTAATAAAAGTGTTATGTCACATCAAAGCTCCTGCAAGTGAATATACTGAAGAGTTAAGTGTGTGTCTGTGTGTTTGTGTGTGTTAGAGAGAGAGAGAGGGTAAGGGGAAAGGGGAATAATAAAGAAAGCGAGGCGCTTTGTACAAAACAGAAGTACTCGGGCATGCTCAGGGCAAAAAAAAAAATGCTAAATTGAATTCAGTGATAGAGCTGGAGTGTTGGAGTGTCGCTACATCTCTCCCTTACTATTAATCCCAATATAAATCCAGTTTCTTTTAAGAAAAGAACACTTGCTTGGTTTGAAGATTAGGAGCAGGGAATTGTACAAGCAATTGGACAGGAGAGTACGTCTAAATCCCTGATGCAATTAAGCAACAGCTGAATTAATATGTTCTTTTTACACAGAGCTCTGTCTACAATTTATCTTTTAATAAAATCGTCATTGGAAAGGAAATGAGAAATGCACGAGGCGGCAAAAAATGTACCTTGGTGTAAGAGCGTGCATGTGTGTTAGGATGGGTGGATGTGGATGAAGGGAAAGTACCTAGACTCAGCATACTGTGTGACTGTGTGTGTGTGTGTGTGTGTGTGTGTGTGTGTGTGTGTGTGTGTGGTGTGTGTTTGCATGTGGATGAGTGTTAAGAAAGTAAGTGGTAGTAGCGCTCTCCTTGGTGTGCAGTGGAGATTTCCTGTACTCAGCACTTCAACCTCATAAATAACACTTTTAATCAACGAACACACACACACACACACACACACAAGTTGTAAGGATGAGGGAGGCTGTTAAAGCTGATATACTGTATGTCTTGGTAAGACAAACACAGAAGAACTGTTGCAACTCTCGAAAGACTGGGCGGCATCTCATGGTTCAGTTGCTGAAATTGTGTAACCAAAGTTACATTTTTAAATTCAACATCTTTGTCACAGCACCTCCCCTTCGTTCTGCCTCAGGACAGTATTACTACACACTTCTCAATTATTACATGCTTAACCTCAATAATTGTGGTCTAAAAAAACCAGACCAGAGGACACTAAACAGATTTACAGCTTTCCTTAAGCAACTTTAAAGAACTTAGACAGATTTTCTTTAAGTACGTATTTAAGTGATACTAATTAGCTGTTTGGCAGATTGCTTCGGCAGCCTGTAAAGGCTGAGGTTTGGGATACTGCTTGACTGTACGTGCTTAACGTCTCTACCCCTAGATCATTAAAGATCCCCTACAAACATGTTTTCAGATGTATACAAATGTCTCTGCGTAACATTTAAAACAAATCATTTTCAAATCAGCATCTGCCTCTGTCTCAGTCTGGTGCTAACACAAATACTACCTAAAGCACAGACTACATTTTTTTGTAAAAGCTAAAGCTGTGTTTTTCTTCTGTCAAAGAAAGCCCATTATTGCCCTTACATACTCCCCATTTGCCTCCCTGCCATTTCTTAATTGCATCTGTTTGGAAGTCAAGTCATCTATTAACTTGTAAATCACTTAATAATTACAGTGTCAAAAGGCTGCACAGTACCAACATGTAAATTATAAGTGTAAATGACAACCCCAACTTATGAGAAAAGTTGATTTACTCCCACCAAATCTCAGAAGAGAGAAGGAGTAAACATCGATAAGAAATGGAACATAAACACAGAACGCTGTCAGTACCTTCAAGAAGGTCGTGACACTGATGGCAGCTGGTGCAAAGACATTTATGAGTAGCCGGGAGGGAGAGAGAAAGTCATAGAGCACAAAGGATGCTGACGCTGCCCACCTGACATCAGGACGGGATGGGGAAACTCCGGGACGAGCTTTTTTTAAACAAGCAAACAGCAGCATTATGTTGACCTCAAACAATGTTCAGTTGTGATTGTAAGTGAAGGCAACAAGCAAAGAAAATAAAACTATGTAAGTAAGCACTGTGTGTTATTTAGTACAGACCGTTAAATGTGTTGGTTCCCTTTCAAGCCATAAAGTGCGCTGATTAACAGCAATGAGTTTCAACAAAGTGCGACCAGTGGCGGCCAAGGTATTGCCCATGATACACACTGTAAATGAAAATTAAATGATGAAGAGAAAACACACCATTTTATTGAAATTTAATTTAAAAAGTGGAGGACAATTTGGGGGAAATGTTTTTGCCACCGAAATGTAATAGCTGTTTCAGTGGAGCTTGTGTTCTAACAGCAGAAAAGTTTTCTCTACCTGGAAATTGGACCTGAAAACAGCCAAGATGGAGTTCAAAGCCTCTCGTATGAGCGGTGAGACATCCGAAAAGGTGATATGTCACCTGACCAAAGTGACTGAAACACTGCAAAGACAGTATCTCAGCACCTTTTGACATTTTCCACAAAAGGATGTAATGGCCGCCAAGCCAGGGCTTAGTGTCTCCATCAAGCATGCTGTACATCAAAGCCTCAGTAATGCCATTGCTAACTATAGCCTGCCTCTGCCTTAATGCTATACTATTAGCAGTAGTCTCGTCCCAGAGGATCTAAAAGCAGCGGGGAAGAGCAACTGTTGCTCGGAGGAAATGTGTCATTATTACAGAAACACAGGCTTAGAGGGAAAACACACAACATAACAATGTTTCAGCGGAGACAAAGAGCCGAAACTGCCTCATAATGACGTGGACCAACTAGAGATTTTTAAAGGAATGACAGGCGGTCATTACTGGTTAATCCCTCACTGCTGCACCTGTGTGGTGACATCATTGTCACAGGGAGGCGTGTGCATGTGGATGTGTTCCCCCATAAATGTGTGCATCTGTTTGCATGTGAGCAATGATGGCTGTTCCTGCAAACAGCTATATCGAGCATAATGAATGTATGGTTTTTTTATTCTTCTGGATGTTCTGGTTATTATTTTGTTTTAATCGTATTGATCTGAAAATCTGTTCTTAGAAGAGGACGTGAGGTGGTTATATACTACTTCTACAGCAAATATGTTTAGACAGAAACGTAATGCCGCCAATTTACAAACCTAACATCATGAAGAAAGGTTTGTATTTAATGTCTCTGCAAAATGTTTACTGAGAATGTATTTTATGTCTTTTCCTGACAATAACCACTCTTTTGTAGGGTTATGTTTCGGTACTTGGTTATCGGTGGAGGTGGAACAGTTGGTGTTTCTGGTCTGCAGTGGTCAGTACCAGTGAACCGGCGACAGGGTCATGGGTGGCCAAGGCTCATTGATGCACGTGGGGAGCGAAGGCCGGCCAGCGTGGTCCGATCCAACAGAAGAGCTACTGTAGCTCAAACTGCTGAAAAGGTTCATGCTGGTTCATGTGGATGTTATTTTGACACGTACCACCTACCTAAACATTGTTGCAGACCAAGTACACCCCTTCTTTGAAACAATATTTCCTAATGGCAGTGGCCTCTTTCAGCAGGATAAGGCGCCATGCCACTCTGCAGAAATGGTTCAGGAATGGTTTGAGAATCATGATAACGAGTTCAAGGTGTTGACTGGACAAATTCCCCAGATCTCAACCCTGACTGGACAAACAAGTCCAATTCAAAAGGGGGACCTACATAATATTAGGCAGGTGGTCATAATGTTATGGCTGATCGGTGTAAGACGACACTTTGAATAGCTCTTTATTTTCCAAGATTCTCTTTACTTTACCAGACCATGTAAGGCTGCAGCGGACCTGAAAAAGTCAACAGAGACTTGAAGCACAAGTCATAACATGTTTACTTTATTAACATTTAATTGAAACCAGTCTTTCCCTAACCTTAACTAAAGTGTTTTTGTTTCCTAAGTCTTGCCATATTCAGGGCTCAGGGTACAAACCCCGGTCTCTGGTGACAAAGTGTTGTTCTTTTCACAACCATCCTCCACCAACTCCCTACGACTTGGTTGCAGCCCAAAAACACGGAGCTTCCTTTTCACAAAGAAAAATGTTGCTGCGACTGAATATAATTCTGACAGAAACTACATTTGCTGCAAAACAAATTAGCAGTATCTAAACGTAATTTTGAGGAGATTCTGATTTCCGTTCCCCTGCCTGTCAGCCGGGGCCTTAATAGAGGGACTTTCTTTTTAATAGGTTTTCTGTTGGATTCTTTAATCATTTCAGGTAAACACACGAAGTGTTTGGAAAACGACTAGAAGTAATGATTTACTTAAAACAAAAACTAAATGGATTAGATACAGATACAAATATTAGGGTGGCTGAACAAACACAGATATGATTACAACCAACACCTCCTCAGATGCCTCGAGTGAATTCCAATGAAAAAGGCGCTCTAAATACACAAAAATGCTCTCTCCCAGAGGACACCATCAAAAGGGAAAACACAGAAAAACAGGACAACCTCATGAACGAGAGCCATTCCTCATCTTCTGTCTCCTCCTGCTCCTGCAAGAGTTTCGTGTTCCACCGAAACGGAACAGCCAGTGGCTTTATCAAGATTTATGAGCTAAATCATCATTGGAAATATAAGACACTTGTTGGGGCACAAGGGGAGATGGGAGGGGAGGGAGGGCAGGCAGAGAGAGAGAGAGAGAGAGAGAGAAACGGAGAAGATGAGGAAAAAGGAGAAAGAGAAGACAAGAGTGAGAGGAAAACAACAGAGAAAGAGAAGAAGAGAGAAAGACAAACAGAGGGAGATAGGAGGATTTTAGTAAGAACAGATGTCTAGACTTGATCCAAAAAAACTAAACAAACACACATCATCGCAACTATCTTTTATGCTCCTGCTGTTTTCCTCTCTAAATGTGCTGACATCCCATTTGAAAGCTGTTATCAAGTGAAACGCTCTAAAAACAAGCAGAAGTGCGAAAGAGATAAAAAGGGCTGAATAGACTGGAGGAAATGGAAAATGAGGTGAATCTCAAAGTCCATCAGCTGTTACATTACACGACCCCTCCTGATGATGCACTTATTTCTCCCTCAGGAAAACAACAATAAGACATGAAAGAGAGAGCTGAGACCAAAAAAGCACACAAATCACACCAGCGCTTTTCATGTTGCTACGAGATCACGAGAGGAGCGAGGTCAAAGGGTTCAGCAGCAGAGTGTTTCTTGCTTCGACAGCAGTGAGTGACTCCTGATAACTAAAGTCTCTGTGATGTTATTCAGTAATTAGATAGTTTCAGGTTTAAGTCGTCAAGTAGTCATCACAGACAAAACCTAAAATAAGGAGTTGAAAACTCATTTATTTTAACTTATCGAATTAAATTGTATTGTATTTAGAAGACAGCAAGTATTATATTTATGATTTTTCTTGTCTCATATTAGTCAAGTCTTACATCTTTAATCTAAATCTCTTATCCACGTCAACCACTCCCACACGTGCACCTCTATGGCCAGACTACATAGAACACCAACTTTGAGTAAGTTGACAGACTTCAAAATGCTAATACGGACCAACTCATTCAAAACGGAAAGAAATTGTCTAACTTGAAATTTCATCGGGTAGTGTCTATGTGTCTATGTGGTAACCCTAGATTTGCAAAACTCACGAGATTTGTGAAACGGTTCTCGTGAGTTTTGCACCAAAAGTACTTGGTTAGCCTTCTAACACAAAACTCAGTTCAAGTTTTGCAAATCTAGGATTACCATCTAGAGACGAGCATTTCATTAAAGTTAGTTGCCTAAAAGTAGTTTTTTTCTTTCTTTTTTCAGTGCACCAGTCAGTGACGTCACAGTGCAACAGACTTAAAGCCTTCCATCAGAAGCCACTGAAACTCTTGCTTCGATCGAATATTCTCACTCAACAAATAATATATGTACTTTACCAAAATGTAACTATTCCTTTCAAGGTATTATTGACAACAAAGATATAAATTATACATTAAAGCTAAACAAACCTTTGTCTGTTTTCTGATCGCCTCATTTTAACCTTTAATTCTAAACCACCTGTTCTGTAAAGATCTGCTGAATATTTAATGTGAAAAAAACTGCTTTACTCAAAATTCAAACTGTGAAGTGCTTGATAAATTCCAGCCTCATTATTTTGCAGCTTGTGCCACATTTAATGAGCTTAGCGTCTGTCCGCTGAACAATACGACTCTCTGAAATGACTGCTGAGCCATGTGTTACTGCAAATTGAATCAAGTGTGTCTGCAACTGCCTGATTTTGTTTTGATTGACTAATGAATTGATGTGAGTGACGCAAACTAAACTATATCAGCTTCATTTGCCCTTTCTGAGATTTTAATAATAACTGCTCGAATATTTCCTTTTGCAAACGGGGAGGTTGGATTTTAGAGGCGGCGTAGGAGCAGTGGTGAGAAGGAATCAGAGAGAGGAACATAATGAGAGCAGAGGCGGAGGGTAGAAACCCAAATGCTGGGAGAAAAGATGGAAATAAATTATTTGCTAATAGGTTATAATAAACACAGTGATGACAGAAAGACAAAGAAAGGAGGGAGCGACAGAGAGAAAACAATCAATCGAATAAAGGACAAATAGCAAGAGAGCAATTACAAGCACAACAAAAAATAAGGCTGAACTCAAACCAGGTGCAGACAATGCAATCAGGCATCAGGAGCCAACAACAGAAAACACTGGGGAGCCCGATGCAGAGAGAGCGATGGAGCAAGCAGCAGAAGAGAGCCAGCAAACGAGGGATGGGCTTTTGATGGAGTCTCATCTGGAGTGTTTATGACGAGGCAGCGCCAGCAACGTAATGAGTTGACTGATCAATCTTTCCTCCTTGCCCCGCTGGATCAATACCACTGTTTTGACATCCTACATTAAGCTCTAACTAATTGCCAGATTGCTAAATGCTTTTAAGAAGGAAGAAAAAAAAAAACATATCCAGGGCAATCAATAATGCAATCACACCAGTGACTCTCCTGTACTGCCAAGGGAGGACGGATGTGCTGGTGTGTGTGTGTGTTTGTGTGTGTGTGTGTTTGTGTGTGTGTGTGTGTGCGCGTGTGTGTGTGTGTTTGTGTTTGTTTGTTTGTACGGATGCATGTGTGAGTGCGGTGAGTGTTAAGGGCCAAACTGTTACCTGGTTCATGAATTGTAGGACTTGTGGATGCATCTTATTTGTGTGTGGGTGGTGTTGGGGCAGCTGGGAGTTGTGGTCAGGGGAGGAGAGCGGAGAAGAGCAGCGGTGTATTTGGGGTTTTGCATCTCGGCGGCCACAGTGGGATAGTTAGTAGACTTGGCTCACAGCTGCGTGGCTAAACCACCAAGACTTTAAGACAGCGCTCACTGACAGGGAAAATAATATGGATATAAAAAAAACTGTCAACCTGGCTCTTACATCTGTAGTTTTGGTGATTACTACGATCCGGGAAACGATGCAGCATTACTATAAAGAAGGGGTCAGAAAACACAGTCAGATGATCAGACAGGTTGTAAACAAGCCAACAACCGTGCCTGATTATCTAAACAACTTTATTTGAAGGTAAACCCAAAATCAAGATCCCCCGACAATAATCCCTAATTGAACCAGCCGATGTTGAACCTGGAGTTTTACTGTAACTCCTATGGCCACCTGATGACTGTTCTTTTTGGCATTTGCTTAAACAACTGATGCATTCATTTTTCTTGGGAGGACAGTCTTAACAAAACAATCTCTGAAGCTCTTAAAAGCTACCGAACAAGCTTCAGTATCTCCGCAGCGTAGCTAACCCGCATGCTAACCTAGACTTGGACTCTTTTGTGATGCTGCCTTGCTGAATACATTGTTATTATTACCAAAAATATCACTACAAAGATAAGGAACAAGCTGAATTATTTTACAAGTCTGTAATATCTGATGATTTTACAGAACAATGGGTGAATAAGCACACAAGCTCCTACAAGGTCTCTCTGTGTTTTTACATGCCTGTGTGTGTGTGTGTGTGTGTGTGTGCTTAAGGGCTGACATGTTTTTGTTCAGGGCTAACGGGGTCAGGGACTCGCCACATGTCAACATCGGACAACACCTTCCTCTTCTTCTCCACCTTTACAAAACAGTGGGGGATAAAACCCCTTTTTCATGAATGTTTCAGGCAAGCGGTGCTTCTCAGGGCTGCAGAGCCTCTCCTGTACTGTCGGTTCATGCATTTTTAACAAGGAGAAACAAACCGGACAAAATGCCACGAATTTAAAGTGCAGGGCTAACCTGGTTTCTTACCATTTTAACAAATCACACAATCCCTTTCACACAGCCCGACTCTGGAGCCAGTGATGAACCATGAGAAGAATTGAAATGGAGGCCCAAAAGACAAGCACGGAGGACGAAAAAGACAAAGGAAGGATGCATGTGCACAACTATGGAGTCAGAACAGTGACAGTCATTGCTAAACACATCAGAATGTAAAAAATATCAAGTTCAAGTTTTGTTTTCAAAGCCAAATGTTCTTTTTGATGCCAACTGTCACTGATCTGGCTCCATACACAAGGTCCTAAATTCAATGTCAAGACATAAAAGAATAATCAAAACAGCAGAGCGTATTGATCTGGTAAAATTACACTGAAACAACCAGTGTGTGTAATGATTTCCGTGAACTCCCTAATGAAGCAAATCTGTGTGCACAGATACTGACGCCCGCAGATGTGTTTAGAGCTGAAATCATTAATCGATTGCTTGATTAGCCAACTGAAATTATATGACATTGTATAAGTATCTTGACATATTTTGAGCAAAATGTCCAAGTTTCATTTAATATTAAACTGAATATTTTTAGGTTTTGGCCTCTTGGTCAGACAAAAACCACAGAGTTGAAGATGTCATCTTGGACTCGTGATAGACATAATGTATTTATTATTTCTTATTATGTGACTCAATTACTGAACGCTACCACAAAACAAAAACAAAAACAGCAATGGAAACAATATGTGCCTTTGCACCTGATTTATTATTAAGGATTTTGGTCACAAAGACCTTTGTCAGAGATAATCAGACTTTTCTCTGACTTTTTTTTTCATTTCATAGACCGAACAATTTGACCAAAACATTAATGATAAGTCGAGAAAATAAAGTTGCAGCCCTAGATGTTTTGATGAATTTTCAACTCATTATTTTGTAACGCCCTGAGCTATTATTTCCTGCTGCTACACTCAGGCTTATTATATTCTTCTGATTGAGAACAAATCACCCATTTTCCTCTTGCTCAGGGAAAAATGGGATACATTCATACACTGCAGCCGCTCCACTGAAAAGGGGAAAAGTGACTTGCACAAGGGAACATCAACAGTGATGCTGAACTAAAAATGGGAATTTCAGTTAAAGTTTCAGTCTTTCAGTGTCCATTTGCTCATTACCATTCAGATCTTATTATCCACCCCTCATCTTGTCACTGCTTCACTTTCCTGCTTTTCTTTCTTTCCTTTTCCATTACGTTGTCTCCTTTTGTCCCCTTTCTCCTTCTCCTCCGGCTCCACCCCTGTCCCTGACGGTTCATCTTCTGCTCTCTTTCCATATCTCTGCTATTAAAACAACTAAATTATTAAACCTACAGTGATAATCAATCAATAACACTCTTTCTTAGAAGGATAGACTGCCTAATAATTGATTAATCCTGTGGGGACCTCTGCCCCAAGTGAGCATGTGAGTCTGTGTGTGTTTTTGTGTGCATGAGTGCACATGTGTACACCCCCTTGGAAGGGCCCAGCCATTTACATTTCTGTGCACCTGCATGTGCTTATTGTTCCCTTTGATTGAGGCGAGTGTTATTGAGGTAGACTGGCTCTGATGAGGGTCATGGAGGACTAATTAAACTCTTAACTCTCATTTCTAGAGAAGCAGGAAAAGAGTCATCAATGGATGTAATTAGAATGACTAAGCCACAGGTGCAAAAGGGTAAACAAACACATAGCATGCTACGTCATGCGACTTCAGTAGGATTTTACTCATTCATGGAGATGATTTGCTGATTCATATAGCTTTAAATCTTGAAACTTTAATTCCACAAATGCAGTAGAGTATGAAGGAATCTTTGCAGGGCTACGTGTCTTTCTGGATATGCCTGCTCTCCCCCTTTTGTCTCTCCATCTAAACATGTTTTTCTCTCTCCTTACATTTCTCAACCTCTACAGAGAGACTGTGCTCATCTAACCTGCAGAAACAGAGAAGCGACCTACTTACAAAGCAAAGTAGTTGCTACATTTCCTGTTCCTGTTCTTTGAATGATGGAGGTCCTGAACTCCAGAAAAGGTAGTAAGTAAGAGAAAGACATTAGTAATATTTGTACAGTAGGTGTAGTTAAATGTGTTACAACTTGTTTCTGCTGTGGCCCAACAAATATGTTAATGCATGTTTAGAGTAATAGTTTGCTTTGTTTCAGGGAGAGTGCATCAATATGGAGCTGCAGCTAAAAGGTGATTTGCCAAGCTCAGCACATCTTTAATTCATATGAATTTTGACTTTTGTTTAATGTATACACAAGGATAAATGTAGTTACATAATTTAACTATTTTATGAGTTTGTGTGTGCCCTGCAGTTCTGTGCAAAGTGTCTCAGGCTTGCCAAGAAATAGTTACAGTAGTTTTTTTGTTGACCGTAACTTCCAATAAAACCACAACCTGTGTTTTTACATTTGTATTTCTGTACAAATTAGACAACAGGAGAACATGTGTTAATTAATAAGTATTTACAGGTGCTTGTAGGCATATGTTTTAACTTTGGAGAGAATCAGGCTGAATGTTTTGCTATGCTTTCAGTCTTTGTGCTAAGCTAAGCTAACCACCTCATATCTCCAGCTCTATACTTAACGCAGAGACATGAAATCTCATCTCAGGCCACTCTTGGAAAAAGAGCAAATAACCATATTTTGTTTCCTTTCCTAATTTGGCGAATTAACAATAAATCCAACAAAGTTTTTTTTTTTCTTATGTGACCAAAATATGAGCACTCTGCCTTGGGAATGAAGTCGATAAACTGTGCTCCAGCTTTGCATGTGTTATTGTCAGGTTCACGTATTGTATTTTGTGTTCAGTGGAGCTTGTTGTATTGTACACAAGCTCTGATGTATTGAGGCTCCTGCGAGTCTTCGCCCTTAACATACCAAAGTGCTTTGAAGCTCTTTTAGTCAGGAATTCAGCCCTCATCTCATCTCTGCCTTCTGCATCGATAACAACTCTCCTGTGAATTGCGGCAGTCGAGTACCGGCTCGATCCTTAAATTACCTCCTAAATCTTGAAGGAGGGTCACAACAGCTACTTCTTTGCTGATGGGATTGGAAGCTACCTATTACCTTGACAGTCACTCTGTCAGCCTTCGTGGGTCACACAGGAGGTCACATATTTTAGACTTTTGAGGGATTAGAAATGTTTTGATTGACAGCTAGGGGAAGAAGACACTGCATTAGCAGAAATGATGTCATCCAGCCCTATTGTTTTAAGAAAAAGACTGAAGGAAACCATAATTCACTCCCTGTCTACAGCCACGTTAGATCTGAAAAAAGTACGTGTTCAGACTTTGAAAAAGTGTTTTTGATTGATTGCTCGGGTCAGGGATGCTGGGTCTTAAACAAGCCTGTCTGTCACCTGGCACACACCTGAATTCCCAACAGTCTTTGTTGCTGCTCAACTATCGCTTGTTTAAAATTCATGTGTCATCCATCTCTCCTTTGACAATTACTTTTGTTAATTAAAGAAAGAAATCCCTGCACACACAGATGAAGAAAGCTTTAAAAACTGGCCTAAAAATAATAATTATTGTTTACACTTTTACATTAACTTTGACAACACATATGAAGGATTACAATATAACAACATAACCAGATACAGACTTTTACTAGAGTTCACTACATGTTAATAGTTGAAAAAAAAGAAGCTAATTGTCAGGCTCGGAGGAACGGGGACCCAGAAAGCAGACGTTGGCCGAGGAGAAACAGTCAAAAATACTTTATTGTAACTCACTTGGAACTTGAAAAGAAACTCAAAAGGAATGCAGGACAGGGATACAGGGAACACGGGACATCAGGTGCAGGAACTCAAACGCAGAAATCAGATGCAATGAACAGAGACAGAATAAAGGAAACCACCAGACTAAATAGACAAGACAAACGATGGGAACAGAAACAGGTGGGTGACAAGACACAGGTGACTTATCAAATGGGGAGGGAAACAAGACAAAGACAGGAAACTGACCCCAAAACTACAAAATTAAACAGGAAGGATCAACCCACAGTTTCTGGGCCATGACACTAATGATTTGAGAGTATTTCATTTTTAACATCCTAAATACATGATTCAGATATTATTACAGCTACCTGCCGTACACTTAATATGTGAATATGGTGCACAGGCTAACTTAGCACTGCTCTTTAACCGAGGTGGGGCAGTTAACAGACATATATTTGCAGAAATCACCACTTAGTCTTCATCCTTGAAATGTTTTCTCTTGTAAAATTTAGTTTGTAAAAATATTGTTTAAAAACCCTTCAAGTAAAGCATAAATCTTAACTTTGGGTCACTTGTGGGTCACACCCGGCAAATACAACATGTGATTGCACCGTATCTTGGCAGAAAGCAACAATAGGTTAAGAGCAACATGCTCCCGCCTCCTTTTTTCTTCAGAAATTCGAAGACAGAGTTTCAAACCTGAGCTGCGTGAAAACACTGCCGGGAATCACATTACTTGCAAAAAAAGTGGGTGCTGTTAACTTATTTTCAACCTTGCAAAAAAATTTCAGACATTCCCAAAAAAATGTGACTTTGCAAAACGTTTTTCAGACATTCAAAACTTTTTTTTGCGGTTTTGAATCGTGGCAGCGATCTCATCCCACACGACTAAAGAGCAGCGCACAGCTGCTTCCCTGAGTCCTGAATGGGGCAAAAGCTCATACAACCTGTGTCACACTATATCAGAGGTAACTTTAAGAGCCATAACTAAAACAACACCATAAACCTTGTTTCGTAACTTAGTTCTGTTTTGTTTTGTGAGAATTTTGTATTTGTTTGTGTCATCTGACTCTGCAGCGTATTTCTGCAGTGTTTGGTTGTGTTTTCTATATTTACAGTGCCTTTTTCTCATGCTTCATGTTTTGTTTGGTCAATTGGTGAAGATGTTTTCTTAATTTGCTTGTCTTCTGTGTTTTTCTTTAGTTGCAGTGTATTGATCTCTCAGGGCCACCGTAGTACACTCATATCTATAGCCCACGTACTTTGACTTCCATATTAATTACACTCCTGAGACAGTTTGTGTGCCAGTCTGTCTGTGTGCGTGTGTCTCTCTGGATCTATAATCACCACTCTCTCTCCGATTTGCTTTGTTCATTAGTGCCTTGCGTACTATGTTGTCTCTACCCTGGCATACCATGAACACACCATTCTTTAAGCTTTATGTTAAGTGTGTCCGTGTGTTTTATGCTTTCACGTGCACAGTGTGCTTAGTGTGCTGTTAAGTCCCTGTGTTAACCCTAAAGGTTATGACTGTTGACCTAGCTGGCGTCCATCCATCGACGTACCCAAGTCGCCTTGGTCTGGGGTCTGACTGGACGCTGACACAGGACTATAAGAGCTGTCTCTTTGTCTTTCTTTTCTTTCACCATCTCTCTCTCTCTTTGACAGAAAGCTGACACGAGTGTCCCTTTCCTCCTTCTCTCACTCTCAGCATATTTTTCTTCCTCTATCCAAATGTCTGAATCTCCCATTCTATTCTCTAGATTCCTATTATTTTTCTTTTACATTTCCCATGGCTCTTTGATGTAGAGGTGTGTGTGTGTGTGTGTGTGCAGTACGTGTTTGTGTGTGTTCATCCGTCTAGTATCTCCAGTTTTCTGTCTATGAAGCAATATATACTTCCTGTTTCCTGCTTTGTTGGCCAATGATAACCTGATACACCCTGGAGAGGGCTGTGGGGGCGTCGAGGGGGGAAATCGAGGAAAAACCGGATGAGATAGGAAAGGAATTGAAAGTGATGGGTAGTAAAGCAATGTTGCATTTGGGCTGTTAAGTAAGACAATTTGTGAACCTATACAGGTGAAATTTTGTGCCAACAGAACAAGCAGGAGCCCTTTGAATTGATCTGATGGGAAAAGCAACACATTCACTCACACTGTAACTGCTCAGATGTTGCGTCAGTGGTCTGAGCCACTATCTCTGTGTCCAACCGCTGAGGACTCAATGCCGTTTGTTATTCAATTATTTTTAATTGGTTTCAAGTCTGCCTCATTTGCATATGCATGCTAAGAGGGCATCTTATTGGAGGAGAGGTGGGAATGGAAATGAGTTGAAAAGCACCCAGAGAGGGAAAGAGAGAGAGAGAGAGAGAGAGAGAGAGAGAGAGAGAGAGAGAGTTGTATAAAGAACGGCTAAAAGGAGGAATGAATGAACAAACAAGTGAATAACAGACGGGATGTGAGTAAGTGCTTCTAGAAAAATCACTCTCTGGTTACCGTGGCAACGAGAGGTGCAAGTTGGCTTTGCTCCCTATGTAACCAATTATGTCTGTCTGTCTGTCTGTCTGTGTGTGTGTGAGAGAGAGAGTGTGTATCTACTATCTACGGCTATTGATATGCAAAAGAGGTCCATGTGAGCTTCTGTGAAAATGTTTGCAGGGCATTTGATTTTAACGTGGTGTGTTTGCATGTGTTATCTGTGTCAAGATGTCTTTTTCACCAGCTGTAATTTTCCGTTCTCTACACACATACGCACACATACGAGCGAAGAAAAGCCACCATGTTCGCACTGTTGTGTTTGTAGACTGTTTACAAAAAGCTGCACATACAGGCTTTACAAGAACACAACCAGAAGTGGCTCCCCCTAGTGAGAGATGCTTTCTAGGACACACTGTTGTCTTGAAGTAGGAGATTTATGTCTTGATTTTATTTTATGTTTGTCATCTAACCAGCTGCAACTTCTGCATTAATTCAGATGTATTTAGGCAAAATAAATGAGTAAAAAACACCAGGATTTGTTTGACCCTTAAGTCTTTTGATCAGCTGAGTGTCAGTGCCGTCAGCTGGGCTTCGGTTCTTCTAACGAGAGGAATTGTTGGATAAATATTAAAGGGACACGCCACCAATTTTACACACGACGTGTGAGAGCCTGCGTCACAAACTGGAGGGGTTGGGTTCGACACAACTGGGCATTTAGGAGGCAGGCAGGGTCTAATGAAAGACGGTTCAGATGCATTATGGGAATTGTAGGATAGGGTCTTATTTGACTGCGACGCATACGGAAGACAAAAAGTCGGGATATCTTTTACCATTCTTTTTCAAAAATCTGTTTCTTGTGAGTCCCCCAACTTCATGGACGTGCAAAACTAAACTGCTGGAGTACTCATTTAATGTCTATACACATTGGTATGAAAAGAACAAGAGAGATGAGCCTCTTTGCATTTGCATTGATTTCCAGTTGATTTTAGAATAGATTTTTAGCTTTTTAATTATTACTGAAAAAGCACTCCATGGTCTGGCTCCAGCATATTGAACACTAGTCAGATCCTGCAACAAAACTCCACTTGCATTTCCCCGGTCTAGATTTAAAACTAAAGAAGAGGTGATAATCTCAGTGTATTTAAGTCAGTTGTGAGATCTGGACAGTCAATGCATTTGCTTCTAAATGCATTGTTTTTACTTTTTGATTATTTGGATAGTTTTGGAAACTCATACCTGCTCATCGTAACTGGTGTGCGACAGTTGTCTTTATGTTTATTGTATTAATTTCTCTTGTGAAAGTGATTTTGAACTTTGAGAACTCGACCTACTTACACAAAGTGAAAAATGGGGGCAAAAGAACCCGAAACCTAATAACTAATATAATTAATATGAATGAAACACTGAAACACTGTCTTTATGGGTTTGAATTTAATACCATTAGTGGCACCATATTCAACCATTGAACCATCTTCAACAACACTTCTCCCTATCACAATGTGTAAGAGCTTATGCTGCTTAACTCTTTACTGAGGACTTCTGATGCTGAATAACAATGAGATGAATCGCACACACAGTTTTTCCAGTCTTGTGTGTGCTGCTGTGACATGCAGCCTATACACACACATCTTTGTCAGGCCGTTCTTTGTAGACTTGTACCTTTTCAGAGGAACCATTCTGTCCCTCAGTGGGACCACCAGTGAGTTAGAGAAGCGGCCAAGTCGGACACTGGCACTAATTGGCTACGCTATTAGAGGCCCACAGAGCCACACTTAGACTACAGAAATGAGCTCGTCAGTGTGTGAGGATGGAGGCTGGGCACGGTGCCTGCGTGAATGCGTGAGAGACAGAGGAAGAGAGATTTCTAATTAGGGGCCTCTGATGAACATGAGAAACATACAGAAGCAGTTCAAAACCCCTCCGCCCTGCAACACACACACACACACACACACACACACACACACACACACACACACACTTACTTTCCGTCCTCTAACCAGAGCAGTTAATTGGTTGGTTGGTGGTGCTGGTTGGAGGGTGGTGGGGGTAAGGGTCTTTTGTCTGATGCACTTCAGCTGCTCTGATTGACAGCAGGGACAGGAAGTGAGGGCGTGGGGCTTAGAGAGGAAAAGAGCTTTTCTCTCTGCGCTGCCTTCCTCAGATTAACATTCTCCTCCACCTCTCTAAATTCCTCTCGTCCTCCTCTCTGCTTTTTCCTTCCACTCCAGTTTTCTCTCTCTCCTCTCTGCCATGTCTTACTCTCCTCCTCCTCTGCATCCTTTTATTCAGCATCACACAATACTTCTTTTACAGACATTTGTGCTGCCTTTTTGTCGCCCCCTTCTTGCCTTGTTCATTTCCTCACAAGCAAAAGATTGGGTTACTCTGGGGCACTTAGGCAGCGGAGGTACATTGCTAAACAAATGCTTATACAACTGTGCCACTGACATGAAGTGATTGAGTATCTACTTATGCTCCATTAGCCCCGAAATAAATCAGCTCAAACCAAACCCAGACAGCGCTTTGTAGACTTCACCAGGTTGCGGTGCTGTTACCTGGGGTGTTATGTGTTTCAGGTCAGGTTCATGTGTAGGAGACAGTTTCACCACTACTGATGGCTTCTGTGACAAAATATAATCACTTTCTATCAGCTGCGTGCCAAGAGGTTGATTGAGGACAAGGCATTACATCAGCCTCTTTTAGATTTAACTGCTGCATTTCCCTTTTCTTTTTTAAATCACCCTTAAAAAAACATCTGCATAAAGAAGGAGAATTTACTCTTGTATTTCTTTACCTGATGTTCTTGATAGATGGATATAGAAGTAGATTCTAAAATGCATATAGGTTTTGCTCACATTTATAGTATTAAAACAACAGTAGAGCTTTGAGGTTTTAATAATTTGTTTACAACAAATATGTTAATATTTCAAGGATCTTGATTTAGGATTCAAAAGTTAAAGAGCAAGAAATAAAGCTGGTGCAGCAGGACAAACATTTTTTCCTACAAACTGGATCTTATTTTTTGAAGTTTAGCATTTCACTTCGTTATATTACATAACATATAAACGCAACCATGTTCCTTATACACCTTGTGGTGGAAATCCACTAAAAGTATTTGTAAATTATTATTTCCATAGTTCATTCATCCCAGATATTTTAACATTTTCCTCAGAGAAACAAGTTCAAACTAAAATACCAGACAACCTTACAATGGAGTACATGGGGCATTGTAAACATGAGACAAGTCCATTTAAACCCAATTATCTAAACCAACGTCAACTATGAGAATAAAACCCATGTTGTCAGAAAAAACATTTGTTCCCCGCAATGTTTTTTGGTTTGGTTTTCTGCCAATCACAGCACTTCTCCCCATAACTGACTAATTCAGTTAAGATCCATTACAGTCTCAGTTGAGACTTTTGAGAAAAGGAATGCAACCTCACAAAGCACATAATATTCTGAAGAAAAGAAAGAGAAAAAAATAAAATACAGCAGACAATTTACCACATTCACGTTTTATTTCCCATGTTCACTCTTAGCGTCAGTTTGCTGCATTACAGTCAACTTAAAATCAGTTGCCATCTCTTCTCGTTTACCCCCCAAAAAACAAAAAAAACTAAAGTAGCCAAGCATTGTGTTGACATGAACTGCTACGGACGAACATAGATAGAACAGCACACAATTCTCAGATGGTACCAACATTATTTCACGCCATATATCTGTAACACACACGCCTGTGCGCGTGCAAGAAAAAAAAAAAACAAGGACCTCCCATCCTGTGTGTAAGATGTCCATGAGAAAAATAGGGGAAAATAAGTACAGCCAAGAAATATATTTAAATAATAAATAAAAAAATAAAAAGAGGGAATGAAAGAGGTTACAGGGAAGGAGAGAGAGATGATGTATAATCAAACTGAAAGAAGAAACACACTGTAAGAGTATTAGCTGAGTTGAATAATGGAATAACTTAAACTCCTGCGCACGAACACACACACACACACACACTCACATGCATTCAGGCTCATACACTTCGAAAGCCTCATATACAAACAGGTTGCATCTCAGAAACAACAATAAATTACAAAATAAAAACAAGAGAAAATATCCATGCGCTAGCTGTACAAATGCAACAAAAACATACCTCATCTCCATAAAACAAATAAAGAAATAATTCAACAAACTACTTTATACTCTCTCAGTAAAGAGCACCATCACCATCTGCTCTCTCCTAAGCAAATCCACAAAACGTACACAAAGATCGGAGGAAAGGATAAGAAGGAATTCCAGTAGAATTCTTTAAAACATCACAGCAACGTTACCGTCAGCTTTGGGCTGGACTCTGAGAACTTCAAACTAATGAGGTGAAGGAAGTAGAGGTTTGCAAACTGTGACATGTTGTGAAGTGATGTTTCACTCTCAGTCAGTTTCTCTTAGTTTTGCATGTACAGTGTCTATATCCAAAGTGCAAAAGGGTTTTCTGCTCTCTGCAGCTCATGCGTCTTGTTCGTTACTGCTCTGTCTAACATTATAATACTGTCTATTATTAAAAACAAACCATCAACAGTGCATGTGGATATTTTACATTCCATCTTTGTTTTTTACTGCTGACCAAGAAACTCAAACCAAACCTGTGTAAGTTAGTTTGTGGTGTGTGATAATATCTGCATTTCATGTGTTTGGTACAAGGTTTGTCTTGAGAAAGACGTGAACATTCTACGTTTGAGTGATTTAAATAGTTTCAGTTTTGGATTAAGCAAGGCAAACAGCACGTGGACGACGTGCACTGCGGCCGAAGAGGGAGGGGTTACAGAGGAGAGGAAGTGAGGTCACACAACTCAACACTTGGGATGACTGACGTTAACCTGCAACTAAGCTATGATACGGAGCTGTTTGTTCATCCCTGCATTCCATTTAGACACCTTGGCTTGTCAGAAAGAAAGAAAAAAAGGCAGGAAAGATGCAAGGACGGACACAAGGAAGGCCCAAACCAACAGAAGGAGTAAAAAGTTAAAGTGCAGGGTGAGACTGAAGAAAGGAAGGAAAAAGGAAATAAGAAGGCAGGTTGGTTGGATCTGTAAGCTGGTCAGTGGGGGAGATCCACTTTCCCTCCATCACCACGAGTGTTTTAATTGAACACTGGGTCATGGGTGAGAGAGGGGTTTCAAAAACCTACAGTACCTAGAGCCCCTGGCTATACTACACACTACACAGCCTTGTCATGTAGCTTCGGCGTAAGATCTGTAAGACAGTGGACAAGGGTTCAAGTTAAGGATCGGCGGTGCCCGCTGTTTGCTCTGCCTAGCTATATGTGAGTCTCAGAGGCTATATGGTGTCTGAGGTCAGGGGTTATAGTTCATGAAGGTTATAGCATGACGGTGAAAGGTGAGAACATTCACTGAAATCCCTCTCGATTCTTACTGATGGCCATCATAAGTCAGTCTGAAGTGAAAGGCAGCACAAGCACGCACCTTCACGAGCAACACAGTTGGGAAAAGAGCACCTGAGTGGTGTCAACGTAGCCTACGTATTATCATAAGGAGTCCATTTAATAGGGTCGGGTGTAAATCTAAGCTATTTATTACACCAGTCAAAGTGAGAAGTGTGGGTTTTACCTGTGAAATCTTTAGATCAGCTAACAAGCCGAGCACTGTCTGCTTATAAGCTCTAATTGCCAGGTACGGAGGAGTCAGACACCTCAGCGTCAGGCCCTGTGATTCGTCTCAGAGTCCGACAGGTGATCGAGGTGCTCGGGAATCTCGTGGACTTCGCCGACGTGCTCGCTTTCAGGCTCGCCGTCCTCATCGTTGCTCTCTGCGCTGTAGTCTATCGCCTCCAGAAAGGACGGCTCGTCCTCCTCCATCACATAGGTGGTGGGGCTGCTGCTGGATAACAAAATAAAGTGTCGTTAACACGTGCGTTGCGGGTGACGGACATCTCTCTGCAAGTTAATGATGTGAATAAGCCTGCATCGTGTCAGCTTTTCAGGAAAAGCTGGCACATCGCACCATTGATGCCCGTGGATATTTTAAATGACAAAATCTATTTCTGCATGAATTATTGTAAGAAACTATATAATATATAAATAATATATAAGTGTTTAACATTTGTACAGCACAAATACGCATCTTCACTCACATGTACTGTATATTACAGTTAGTCCCCTCCACTCAGAGTCACTGCAGTCGCCTCCCTAAGAGCTCTCTGACTTTACACAGTAAAACACCCGAGAAAATGCATTTGAATCTTGTAATTTGTGTCTCAGAGCAATTCCACAAAATGTTTTGAATTTGAATGCATTAATAGTAGGGTTGCAATTGTCGATTATCTTAATTTTTGATAATCTATTGATTAATTATTAAGATTTATTAATCAATTGCTTAGTTTATAAAACGTGACACACTAGCATAGCACACTATGCACACTAGCATAAGGATAGTCAGTTTACACAACAGTGAAAAGACGCTAATACTTCATTTTGAGAAGCTGGAACCAGACAATGTTGGACATCTTTACTCAATAAATGACAGTAAATAAATCAAATTAATTGTCTTTCCACTGACTAATCGAGTAATTACTTTATAGCTCTAAAATATCTCAAATAAAATGATAATGTTTTAGTTGAAACTTCCCGACAACAGACACTAAATCTACTACAATAAACATTTAAATATCTTTTAAAATCATAACAAAACAGAAGCTGGAAACAAACTGTGCTTGTGTGCTCTGACTGGTGAAGCTGTTTTTTTCTCTCCTGTGGGTCTTAATGGTTAAATGGTTGCTGGTTCTTTGAGGTTTTAGTGGCTTTAGTGGGTTTTTAATGGTGTTAATGGTCTGAAATGTGATCCCAGGGAGACAGTCGATCAGGGGGCTCAGACAATGATCTCCCACCAAGCTCAGCTCACCAGTGTGTGAGTGCAAGAGAGAGGGAGAAACTGTGCATCAGTATATGTACAGTAAGTGTGTGTGTGTGTGTGTGTGTGTGTGTGTGTATGTGTGTGTTTGTGTGTAATGATGTGGATGGACAGAATATTGTCCAAACAGATGATGAGAGTTGTGAGTCAGCCATTACAGGAAAACAAACCCAGTTTCTCCTTTCTTTGAGTTACATTTTCTACACCCATCATCTCTATATACAGTCCATCTTAATATGCAGCTCCACGTATGTACATTAAAACCCCCAATGACCCTCATTCACATTTGTGGATAAACCTCCACATCACCAAACCCTCACATGCACTCTACACTCACACAGAAACACACCCATGCCCGTATCCACCTATTTACTCACTCTGAGACACCCGGTTATTTGCAGACGCCTCCCAATGGCCACAATATCATTGTTGTGATGACCTATTAAATGGTAAGTGGTACCATACCAAGCCCCGCGCATCCAAACCATAAACCCGGAATGGAGAGCAACCAAATCCCAAAGGATACTCGCACAAACACACCAGAACACTTTTGGAGTCCCTTAATGATCAGACACATAAATGATGAATGAATATATCAATATGTGAGTAGAGTCGGTTAGTAGGAGAGAGAGAGAGACAGAGAGAGGGAGGGATGTGAGCATTAAGTGGTTTTGAGTTTAAAGCCATTCTTCCAAATCAACTGCTTTAACAAATCTGTGGAGGAGTGAATGCTGACGTAAAAAAAAAAAGAAAAAGAAATTAAGATAACCTTGGTGGTCACAGCTTGGGTTTGGCCAAGTTTAATAATTTATTCGTGGCATTGAACTTTAAGTACAGTCTAATCTGTGTGGACCTCTTATTTCCGAGCAGGGAATTTTAATAGAGTTGATTTGATATAAGGTAAAGTTATGTGGTCATTTGTTAGGATGAACAAGAGTAGTGCTGGCTCATAGTTTGAAGCCATTCTAAAGTCTGTATTTGGATTTTGATCATGATCCATTCAGGGCTTAAACTTCTTTAATCTTTTAACCCTTACTGTATTTTCCATTTTGGGTCAACATACTTAACATTGGTTTATCAACCTGATATGTCATGACTTTTCCAGATTTTTGTAAGCACACTGTGTTGTTCCAACTTATATACTTTTTCATTTATTGAGTTTTAATAAAGTCAGAAAAACCTGTTCTTGAAGAAGGGCTCTCAGTAATTCTTTATTTCAGTATTAAATAACCTATCAACCAATTCTATCAATTTAAAACTGGATTGTTTAACTTATGAAATAGTGGGGAAAAGTCCATAGCAATTTCCCAGAGCCCAATATGTCATCTTCAAATGCCTCATCTTTTTCAAACAACTGTCTAAAATCCAGAAGATATTAAAATTACAGTCATAAAACAGAGGAAAACAGTAATTCCTTAAGAGAAGCTGGAACCAGAAATTGATAAATACCAAAACTGATTTATTTTCTGATGCACTCATTCGAAGAAGCCTAATTCAAAGAAGGAAAAATTGTAGATTTTGCAATTATACATGCACAGAACCACAAACATTGAGAAAATTAAAGTAAAGTTACTTTAGGTTTGTCTCAGCGTTGTCTACACCGTGTGAGGAGAGAAGGAGAGAGACCGGAGCATGTCACCAAGCTGTGAACTCCAAGATCAAGATGAACGCTCTAATGACTCCCTGCTGATACTTTTGTACAAAGCAAACTTGTTCTGACAAGAAGTATAAACAATGTTAAGATACGTTTGACTGCTGAGGTTACTGTTGAACGCATTCACTGCTGCCATCCCTTGAATGTACTGACACTTAAGTGGATGAGGACGTGCTCCGACGCTAACAACTTTCATGTATTCCTTTCCTACTTTGTGCTAATATATACCAGCTACAAGCGACTGTGCAGGAAGGTGTACTAGTTTGCGTGTTACATGTGCATTTAATCCACACGGTACCATCCTGTGCCATCAACTACCCACTGTGGCCCTGAAAAATCCCACTGTGTAGGTGTAAATTGATTTATAAAAAAAAACAAAAAGATCATGTGGCTGTTTTACGGCCTCTTAGAGAAATAATGACACTGCTGACAATTATTCATTCTCATTCCCCCTCTCACTCCAGAGTTTTCATTATATTCATCATACACTGATAGAATTTCAATGATGCTCAAAGCAGCCCTGTATAAATGCACGAGGCTTTCATTTGTTTCTTGAGTAGTGCTTCAGAGGAGATCCGGAGTGACAGTCACACCGTTGAGTACCGCTGCAAAGGGGGAACGTGTCTGGCAGTAAGAAGGGTGTTTTGTATGAATAAAAAAAAAGAAAGAAAATCATGTAATTATTTTACTGTTTTCCGGATAGAATTTTTGACAACAGAAAACACACTTAAATTCTCGGGAAGGTTGCATGAGGATAACACTGCATTTACACTGCTGAGAAAGAAAAAGTTCGGAAATGTGCCTGGCTTCTTGTTTCTATGAGATCACAGACTATATTCTTTAACTGTGTATGGTTTGTTTGTGAGCTGTGTTTCCAACCTTAAAGGCAAAGCTCTATATCTCTAAATAGTCTCACAGCATCTGTATGCCATGGTGGCCGACAAGGGCAAACACGCTTCAACGGCCCAAAACGTTTGCATTATGAGAAACGTGCTGCAGCTTCGGAAACGATGCAAAGTCAAAAACAAATATGAAATACCAAAAGAAATACAACCAAGCAAATGTGCTGAAAATGAAACGATATGCTGCAGAAAGACAAAACGAATGCATTAACAGCAAACACACTGCAAATACAGAAGTGAATCAAAACCACAAAAACCCAGAAAACAAATGGAATAGAGAAATGCTGCATATTCAGTCGATAAAACAGGCTCTCCGTGTCTCTAGGTGGAGTGCTAAGTTTAAGCTAAGCTTAATTTTCAACCAGAGAGCGACCAGACAAGAGAGTGTGTTTGTTTTTGATTGAAGGGGGAAGAAAAGTCAAGTAAAGAAGCGACATTAAAATGTACCTTATCTTTTTTTTTTACGTGTGTGACTTTGCAGCATGCTCCACTTTACTAACCTGACCACTTTAGACTGCGTGCCAATGATATCGCTCTCCAGATCCAGCAGGTGTTGGTGGTTGCGGAGCCCCGTTAGCCTCTTCAGCCGCAGCAGGGCCACACAGAACTGAGCTCCCATCTCCTCCAGCTCTCTGGTGCCGATCTGAAGACCCTGAAGAGAACATATCAAAGCGAATTCAAATATGTTCACCGGAAGAAACTGTCATACCACACACACAAAAATATCACTATCACACAAACTTGCATGTAGAGCTAAATTTAAAAAAAAATATTTCAAAGGTCTAACAGAAATCTACTTTAAAATGGCTGCTGTGTTTTTTTTTTTATAGCTGCTCTGGAGCCTGGGGATGGAGCTGTTGTCCATCTTCAAACGCCCCAATTCTCAATGATGGAAAGCACTTGCTGAGGAAACTTTTCATGTAGAAACATGATAATATATTTCATCTGCAGGAGGCACACATATGCACTCACACCTGCAACCTGAACAAAGTCTTCACAGAGCTGTACAATCCCACAAGTAAATGAATACTCACTGTGGGACACACACACACACATCTTACCCCCGACTCAACCGAAAAACTTTCATGTTCTTTTTTCCCCAGAGCAGAGCAAGGAACATCTAAACTTGGCCTGGCCACAGAGATATGCAGCCCAAATTCAGTAGACATTAGTTCCTGCACATCTGGACAAATACTTCCACACAAACCAGTTGGGGGGCTAATCAGTGCCAAAATGGCATCCCTAGACTGCCTCTGGATGTGGAAAATGTTGACATTAGCAGAATTCAGTAGGGAGGAAATCCGCAACAAAACAGAGAGGGAGAAGAAATGGAGGTAAAGAGGTCAAAGGAAGCAGAGAAAAGACAGAGGCAAGGCAGAGAAGAAGTGGAAAAAAGGACTGCAGCACCATCCGGTGGACATTTGAAGATTTATGGGGGAGCCTCCCTCTCACTTACAGGGTGTGGACACAATAAAACACCTGTACAATGTGCTAAAACCAGACACATTAGCCAAGCAATTGATTATCTGGATCATTTGTGGATTTAAATTGTTTGTCCATACCCTATAAATAAAATAAAATTACCTTATATTTGCCCTGGTCACAACCACAGAGCGTGCTCTCCATGGTGTAGCTGCATTGCACTCCTATCTCTCTCCACACAACAACGCGGGCGGTTGACTCTTTGGAGCGCTCCACAACAAAACTGCAGCTCGCCATGCTGAAGGCTGGGGCGATCTGGGACAGGATCTTTGGAAGCGCCTGAAAAACACATTAAAATGTTTGAGATGTTGGTGTGTGCTTGTGTGTCTGTGTTTTGTTAACGTGTGTGTGCGGTAGTGCATCGGGAGGAGGTGGGGGGGGCATGAAGTATTGACTGCAGTGATCCAAAATGTTTGCTGTGGGCGGGTAGCCTGAAGCTACACGTCCACCAGGAAACTCTGCATTGAACTGAATTGTTTATTAGCATTCTGCTCAGTGAAAACAATTTTATTTTTTTGCATTCCTAAATGCAGAGAGAATCAACAAACCCGACCAGAGCAGCTTGACTGGTTGAATTCCTGAATTACTAAAATTTGAGCATGTTTGTCAAAAAAGTGCTGGTGTTTAAACACATGTTAATAATATTGCATCATTACATATATTCACTTATAGATTAACAGAATAAAGAAGTCCATAGCAATGAAATATAAACAGACAATCTGTTCTTAAGTAAGGGACCCAGGAATTATACAGGGTAGACATGTGCTGATGTAAATATAAGCTGCTCTGATAGCATCTCTTTTTGCGGGAATATGAGAACAACTTAATAAAAGTGATCTGATTCAATTTCATTGAACTCAGTACGAGTTCAATGAAATTATCATTCAGTGATGTGAGAACAGTAATCTGAAACAGAGGGGAAGACCGAGTGTTTGTTCATTAACTTTTGTGTGCAGCAGATTTGTGTGTGTGCGTGTGTGTGTGTGTGTGTGTGTGTGTGTGTTCACCCTGTATCCAAGGTCCTCCTGTAAGTCACTAGACGTAGCACTGATATTGGACTGCCAGACTGTCTCCTTTACGCTGCAGCCGTACATGAACACATTCTTCTTTCTGGAATGACCGTGGTAGTCGCAAAACACCTGTGAGGAGACAGACAGACACACACACACACACACACACACACACACACAGGAAATAGAGGGAGGAAAGGATTAAGATTACGATCCATATTACATTGCTGTAAAACACCCTAAACCCAGATTGGCTTGATTTCCTCTATTTTTACAAATTTGGTTGCAAAAATAATAGATTACAAAATTAAAAATAAAGAAATATGGCGGGCTGTTAGCAGAGGTCATTACAATAACTCATATTCAATGTATCATCATTATCAAATGTTGTGCAGCTCATATTTCTCAAAAGACCTTCCTGAGGTCTCTTTTCAGAGGAAGGGCAGCGGCCTTACCTTGCTTTGAGTCGTAAAGTCGTCACCCTTTTTACAGTAAACAAATCTCCCATAAAAGCAATATCCCATTATATCCAACTTGCTGACACAGTGTAGTCCAGAGGCTGTTGTTTATGGCAACTGCACTAATGTCTTAAAACTAATGTGGTGATTTATTGATGTTAAATTTAGCGAACATGCAGCCAAACAGGGTGCACAGCTGAAGAGGAGAAATGGCACCACCATTAACAAGAAGTGAGGAGATTCTTTATACTTCCCAAATGAAAGATGATGCAGCAACGTGCGAAATGTAAGTCCAGTTAATTAGAGGTCATACCAGTGGTGCCCTTTGTATGTGTGCAAGGTACTGCAGCAGGCTCTTAGTATGGTAGATGGTGGGGTGGAGCTCAGGATTGGGGTTCTGCCACTGGCGATTCAAATCCTCTCCACTCAAAGAACAACGATGACTACAGCAGAAAGAGGACGGCAGAAGAGGGGGAGGATACAGAGTGGAGGAGAACAGAGCAACAGCTGGAGAATCCTTCAAGACAAGATTTTGTGTGTGTTAATAGATATAAAGCTGTGACCGGCGTGCAGGCCCAGGTTCGGAAAATGTGTGCCGCTTCAGTGTGTATACTTGAAAGCTGTGAATATGTGTTTTCATATTTCTCTATTTTTACTTACTTTCCATTTACAACTCCATCGGGGTTGAGCATGGGGACTATCTTGAAGATGTAGGCCTCTCTCAGGCTAGCTGCAAACGTGCTGGTGCCCATCAGGAACTCCAGCGTGCCCTTCATTACCCAGCTGGCGTTGGTCTCTCCGGGGTGCACTCTGGCCGACAGGAAGATCAATGGACGGTTCCCTGAAGAGGGAGAAAGAGAGAAAGCAAGGCACAAACACAAACACAGGATGGAATGAGAAAAACAGAAAAGAAATCTTCAATTTAAAGTTATTCACTGAGAAACAGCATCAGTGAATTACAGTGGACCGAAAAACTATTTGGGAAGTATTGGCATGCCCCGATAGCCCAGGGCTGTTCTCATATAGTAATATTCACCCTAATGTTCTTGCAAGCAAACATTTCTGTCAGTTACGGGCACATTTCTTAAAGAAGCAAAGCACGAGGAATCACAAATCAAAAGGTCTGGAGAATTATTTGTGACAAAATAATCTAAAATCAAATGTAATGCACAATTTCCCCCGAAAGAGCTCCATTTGCTGACAAAGTCAATGAGATGGGTTTGAAAACTCAAAGGTCAAGACTGAACTTCCATCATCAAAACGACAGATTCGATTTGTCAGTAAGGTTTGTCTTAAGCAGCAACACAACAGTCTGTATATATATTGGGAATAATTATCGATGGCTGCCAGTTGTTACCAGGACATCTGACTAAAATACATTTTGGACACCTGTGTCAGTTTGTCCAAGATTTTGTTGCACATAAAACATTTTCGAGGACCATCATCCAGGGTTCACATATAACTTGAATTTACTTTATTTCACCGGGGTAATCCACTCAGTATCAACACTGAGAGTACAAATAATAAAAATACATCATACATGAGATTGATTGATGAAGCTACATATGTTTTCTGCAATCCTGCAGCTTAGATTGTTCTGCTCGAGAGCCACATGCACATTAACCTACATACATTTACTTACTAAATTGACAGATGTGATCATTGGAGTTGGACTCCGGCATTGCAGTGATGGTGAGAAGGGGGCAGCCGTTTCCCCCCAGGGTTTCACACAGGACGTCCTGTCTCAGGTAGATCAGAGGGGTCCTCAAAGCCTCCAGTTTGGACAGGTGCATCTGAGGATATGACGACAGAACGCCAAATTACAGGTTTTACATTTAACTCACTAACATTATTTTCTGCCAATTCCATTTAAGCTCCCATGCCTCTTGGGAACTCAAAACTATACTGTTGAATTGTTGCACTGACCGTTTATCACTTATCATCATTTATCATTTATACTTGTGATGAAGTGATTCAGATTGGGATTCTCTTTCGTTGCTTGTGTTATAAACTAGTCTGCTCAGTGTGTAGGAAACCACAGTAGTCACTCTAGATAAAAGTGGTAATTATAATAACATAACTATTGACATAATGAGTGTACAGTAGTCTGGGAGCACAATAGGCATCTGATCTAAGATCTGAAGGACAAATAAATGATAAAACACTGGAAACAGTAACACAGGTGCATCTGGGGTAACACTGTGGGTTTGGAAGGTTTAGCAACAGGAGAATAGAGTAATAATTACTGTACGAGCACATGCAAACACACAGTATGAAGTAGCACCAAATCATAAGAGCGACATTCTGTTTCAGGATATTCCTGCAGAGAGTATAATGAAAATTGACATTTTTGTAGGGAGCAAACCCATTACAACTAGACATTATGGTTGGGGGGGATACAATTGTTAGTGGTCAGGCATATTTATACTACTAAATGCTAATGTTCTCTAAATTGCAATTGGCATTGAAATACTACCTTAAGAGTGGAGTATGTATAAGGGTAATGATAAGCAAAGTAGCAGACATCATCCTTATGGCTGAAGCTTGTGCTGAAGGTCATTGTATAATAGGACTTTCCTTTCTGGCCACCAGCTGCAATGGAACTCCTTGCAAAATGATTTCTATGGAGAAGGAATAACATTTCATGAGCAAATGTTGCACCATACGGCACCCATAACACATAGACTAAGTGAACACTTTATTAGGTACAATTGTACAATCTATTGCAATTCAATACAACAGCTCTGCTATCAATTCTACCTAGTTTATAATGTTCAGTTTTTGGTGACATTGTTGAAAATGTGTGAATTAAATTACATGTTTATTACTGAGGTCATAGTTAAGGCAGTGTTGTACTGGACTGTATTACATAGAGAGATGTTTATAATATTCTGCCCCACCACTGTATGTAAACAGGGAAGACAAACACCTAAAACTGAACAGTATAGGCATTTTAAAAGCAAACTTCATAGCAGAACAGTTGTATTAAATTGCATCAGATTGTACAGGTGTATCTAATAAAATGGACAGTGCATATGTAACATGATCATACATGCACTACTTTTTAAATTTGTGGTGCAATTTATGGGGGAAAAGTTTGTGCAGCAGAGAAATGGTGTGTCCCCGTTTCTTAAATTATGCTTTTCGAAAATGTTGCAGTTTAAAGTACAATACTAGCTCATAATAACATTGTCAGTATAGTAAGCTATAAAGTAGTCGAAAGTGCTTTATAGTTAAATACATTTTACAGATATAGATATAGATACAAGGTGTAGGTGTGCAGTACAGTATGGTCGGTTCAGAATGGCATATTTGGTATGCTGCATGAAAACTGTGATCTTGCCTCATGTAACTGTAGCACTGTAGCTTATGCCTCTGAATTCTGAGTGTACCTACTTGTAGTAACAGATGTCTGTTCCTGTTCTGACCCAGCGAGGCTGGCCACTGATCGCCTCCTGTACAGAGTACATCAGCACCTGCATGCCTACACACACACACACACACACACACACACACAGAGGAAGTCCTCCCTTAATCACTCTCTTACACGCACTCAAAATGACAACATTTGGTGAACTGGCAATGTGCGTACAGTATGCATATATTTGTGTGTGAGAAAACACGGCAGTGTGTGTGTGTGTGTGTGTGTGTGACTAACAATATCTGTGAGACACCTGAAAATTCCTACACGCTGACTTAAAAAAGGAAAGCAGTAGACAGTCTGTGCGCTCCGCTGAGCGGTCCTCAGGTCTAACAAAGCAGCCAATGAGCCAATTAATGTCTCACACACACTCTTAGACACAAACACACACACGCTCACACTCCAGCGATACACAATATTCAGATGACTTCTGACAATCAAAACTTTTAAGTGTCATTTTCACGATTGCCTCCTCTCAGGGTTTCATCTCGGTGTGCTGAACTTTGCAGCCTCATCCGATACTTAACAGTTTAGTGAGATTATCATTTGACATCTTGTCGCACAGAAATGGCTGCAGGCATAAAAGGGAGAGTTGCATCAGATACAGCATCAGCAGGAGTTTAGTTTGAACAATGTAGCCTGGAGGATGCTCTACTTTTATATTATTGCCAGATTTATCTACTTTTTGTTAAGTAACTCAACGTTTAAAGAGGTTTTATAGGTTTAATGTACAAATTAGTCATTTTGCATGTTTCAGTTGATTAACCGCAAATAATTCATATTCTACATTACGCTTATTTGTCTCAACTTCATATCACGCTTTGAAAATGCGCCTTCATTGGTTTATTCAGGTATTTGTGAGAGACTGCGACGTCTGAGATCATGTTGTTTTGAAAGTAAAGACATCAGAGTGCATCTTCACTGTGGCCTTGAAAAGAAAAAGAGCTTGGAACATTTAGGTTTTGCCACTTTGCCATTGTATGCATGTCTCGTCTCGACTCGTGTTGTGTTTTTATATTTATATTGTGTCAGTTGTGTGTTGGAGGACCACAAAGGATCGGTCAAACATTTTATTTTGTATGCAAAGTAAGATTGATTGATTTTTCATAGTGTACTTCCACCTGAACTGAAACAAAGGCTGTCTGAAAGGTTGGAAACAAGTTTTAGTTAATGAACCCTTCCCTCATCCATTATCTATACCGCTTATCCTCAGAGGGTCGGGGGGGTTGGAGCCAAGCCAAGATGACATTGGGCGAGAGGTGGTACACT
>JAVQJD010034071.1:0-11632 GCA_036023655.1 Nannoperca australis | reverse complement strand
TACCTTAGCTTAATTAAGGTTTACGATGCTTACAGGAAACACAAACCTAAACAAAAAGTACATCTTCCTGTCCTTAGTTCTGGTTAAAGTCAGGAAAGACAATTTGGGGTCAAACATCTGTTTTTCCCCCACAGTGGAGAGCAATTTTTTTTCAGTCCGTTCTTTAATGCGATGCTGCAAATTAGCAGAGCCACGGTTGCTCCAACCATTCATGAGGCCAGGATCAGGCAGCTAAAGTTAGGAGTGTTAAACATCACTGGGGAAAAGGGTATTACATAAGATCTAAACTGGAGTAATCTGTGCTTAATGCCTCAGCGGTCAAATGCACACCATCGAATGTCACAACACACAGCGATCGAGTGAACGCTTGAATTTGTTAGAATACAGAACAGGTGTTCATATTCTAGAGGTTTTGAGAACTTGTTATTAGCCTTGTGCCACACATTTATGACAAACATCAAATGTGTTCATTCAAACATGTTTCAACAATAGTAAGCTGGAAGAAAAAAAGTCTCACTTTTGTATTCAAATGTTTTTATTAATCTAATTAAAACCACATTTTTGAAAGAAAGGCAAGACAAAAAGGGAGGGTGGAGGAGCCCACCGATATCTGAGAACAAACACATAAGGCACGTTACTCCCCTGGTGATGATATCTTATATAAAACACTTGTGGAACCAAAAACACGGGTGAAATCCATTCCCAAACCCACATACCTGCATTAAACATGCCATAATGTGAACCAGCAAAGACTAAATACAGTATTGCACTTCAAAGGTTTCCTCAGATTTGTGGGTGAAACAGCGTCCCACTCAAAAGTCATCTTACGCAATATTTTGGGAAACTTGATGAATGTCTGTAAATGAATGAAATATGTGAATTCTCAACTTTTGGTTTCTGTCTACTTTTTTATAAAGATAAAGATGGAAAAAGAAATGAACAGAAAAGCGTTACTTCACTTCAGCAAGTGTCCAACATTTTAAAGTTGTTACAATAAGGTGCCGTTTGGTCCAAAATGTACATATTAACATGTGACAACATCTTTCTGGTGCAATGACATAACACGAGCCATACTTAAAATGACTGTTATAAAAACATTGACATTTCTACCCAAATGAACAATTAAACAAGACAAACGAAAAAAGTCCACCTCTTTGGTTGAGTAAACTGAAAGTCAGCTGATCCAAACTGAGCCCTAAGAATCTGTGGGTGCATCCTAAACGCAGCCTGGACAGACAACATATAGTTGGAAAACATTGTAGAAGTCTTATTAATCATTATCAGCCCTATTGCTGACTGCAGGATGTTGTAAACAATCTTCTATTGGTTTAGCCCAAGTCCTGCAATCGCATAAAACCCTTCCACAATGATTCCATCTGCAGCAGTTTTGAGTCCAGACTTTGGAGACCTACAGGTAAACGAGTTCTTTACACGACTGTTTGAAAAAATTAATTGCTCCACGTCGTCTTACACTCTCACGGACACACGGTCACAGACACTCTGCTGCCTACTTTTGAATACCCAAGCCCGACCGCATGTTCTCATACACCACGTAGCTGATGCTGACGGCCGGAATGACCTTCATGAAATTGGGCAGGATGCCCCGGTAAAGTCCAAAGAAGCCTTCCTTTTCCACAATCTTCTTCACCATCAGGTTCATGGGCAGCTGCTCTGAGCCCTCGACAGAAGCTGAGAAAAGCAAAGAAATAAAGAAAAACAATGTGAAAAAGCAAAAAAGAACTGAGATTTCACTGGATTCTTCACAAAGAGAGACAAAGTTTGAGTCATCTTAGAACCCACGATGTATGCAATAATATAAACACACCCAAACACCAACAGAAGAAAATATTCATGGGCCTTTGGATTAACCTGCATTAACTGTTTTTTTGTGCCCGCAGAAACTAGCTGTAAAGACAACACTGATATATTATCACCTAATAAAGTTAATATGATTAAAGTAGATATATATAACTTGTTAGCTAAATGTCCAGCAGATACCGAGCAACATTAGCAATTATTTGAATTGCTTTTTTCTCTCCACCTGTTTTTAGTCTCCAATTACTCCAGAGGGACATCTCTGGCGCTTTAGCTGCTAAATGCTTCACTATGTTCACAAACTAGTTGCTTATGTTGTTTGACTTTTGTTTGGTGCTGGGCAGGTAGTGTCCAGTGGGTTTTTAGAGCTTTCAGTGGCAGAAAACAACCCTACAAAGGCAGTGAGAGGCCAGAACACCATTACAATGAGCTAAAGGGAACTTTTAGGCAGGTAATAATTCTCTTTCGCATACAAATAACCATGTGATGTGTTATCATGATATAGAAATCTTAATTGTAGCTGCTTTAATGTATTTCTTTCTTTACTTTAGCTACAGAATGTGCCTTTCAATGGTTATTTATCTACCAATAATATAATATTCACTGCTCAACTGAAATATTTAGAAATGATTTACTACACTTCAAGTCCCTCTGGATAATATCATGGAAGCATTGGGTAAACACCAGCAGTCCAAAGTTAAAAGTTGAATGAGGTGTGGTTCTCTGTACCTTGTGCCTGCATCCTGGTGCGGATCAGAGCCAGGGGGTAGCTGGCCAGCTGGCCACATGTGCTGGACATGGTGCCACAGGCGAGCAGCACCAGAATACCGGGGTTGGCTGTGTCTTTGGCGTAGTGGGACAACCAGAGGTTCTTCAGGCTCTGGTGAGGAAAGCAAAGTGTGTGTGTGAGAAAGGTGTTTTTCACAATATGTGACCTCCACCGCCTATTTTAATGACAGATGATGTTGCATATGGAAGTGGGCACTGAGAATACTTCATCACCACGTACCTCATACACTGCCAGATCTATGCCAGCATAGGGGATGATGCCCAGGATATTGGGAATGTAGCCCTTGTAAAATGCCTTTATTCCCTCCTTCTTCAGGATTTTCTTGGCACAGTCAAACATTCCTGAGTACTGTCCTGTCTTCCTCAGGGTCAGACGGGTTTTCATCACCTGCAGGGACCAAAGATTATCAGTTCTTCACCAGGCTGCGCTGTGACTGACAGTTTGTAACAGCCAGCAGCTGAGGCTTAACAACGAGGAGGTAGCCTCGTTGGAAGTTTCAGGATTTTCCACCACTGAATAAGGCTTTCACCGTCTGAAGGGACCTGCATGCGCATCTGCTCTTGTAGCTTAGCCAATCAAACACACCGTCTCTCTGAAACAACCTGTGATTGGCTAAAGTCTCTAGATTTTCTGAAGCCTGAAAACAGAGCCAAGAGGAGGGGCTGAAGTAGAGGCTAGCTGTCAGACCACTTGAATTACAATATTGCACAATGTTAGTGCATATATCATCACTTAACCTTAAGAATCAAGGGCAGAATTCTGCATTATCTTCTGTTAAGTCCTTCACATCTTTTTACTTTGCTCTTCACTTTCAGGTCGGGGATAGCTATCATCATCATGAGCATATGTAAATACATTTTCTCTAACCTGATGCCACTCTTAATGCTCAGATGTTAAACAAACCTCAGACCCAGATACACCTGTAAATGCTTCCACCTCTGCTCACCTCCATGGGGTAGATGGCTGTTTGTGCTGTGGCTCCAGCCAGCGATCCGGCCATGAACCTCTCGTAGGTCTTGACCTTCCCCGGTTCACTGGACAGCAGCTGCTTGTACTAACAAAACACAGTGACAAGGGAGCGTTGCATGAAGACTACTGGGGGTCATCTAACAGCAACAAGAGGACTGGAGTGTCAGTAGTAATCACCTTATCTTAATAATTAAATATTTGATAATAAAATGCTGATGGATGATACAGTGTGTAAATGTTTCTAGCACAAAGCCTGAGCTGTATGTAATCTGTTATCAGTTTAAAGAAAGTCAAATGGAGTTACCTTCTCATAGGCCATGAATTTAATGGCAGTCTCAGGGGCAATCTTCAGTACGTTGATACCGTTTCCTCTCCACAGAGACATCAAGCCTCCTTCTTTTAACATTTGCTTAAAACCACCAACCAGGCTGATATTGTTGCTCTTGGAGGCATGCACCTGTAGATAAAAACAAACATACAATTGAAAGTAAATACATACATGTATGTAGCAGTAAAGGCAGCATGTAAAATACATCAAATACAACTGAAGGAGGGAGTTATTCTACATTCTACTGTAATTCTGTGCCATTTCAGCAAATTCTACAATATATTACAATACACACACTACCACTGTTCAGTGAATACTCAGCACCCTGTTTTATTTAAACCATGTTTTTGTTTAGTCTGAAAGTTACGTTAACATTCAAAATGTGATTTGTGAAGAATAAAATGTAGAAGTTTTAACACACCTGCATGAACACCTTCATCCTGTCCAGCGGGGCGGTTCCTGTGCGGGACACGGCGCCTGCCATGGCCCCCGCTGACAGCTGCTTCCACCATATACCGGTCGTCTTCTCCTCCTCTGTGAACTCGTCTGGGATGGCGAGGCTGTCACCAATGTCCAGCACCTACACACAACACAGTATAATTAAATCACACTCAAACATATATTATATTTGTACATTTTCAAAGAAAGTCACATTTTGTTTAAATTGCCAACTTTCAAACTGATACATGCCTAAAACATGTTCCACAAGGGCTGCCAAAACAGATCTGCATGAATCTGAACTTCCACTAGAGCTTTGCATCACTTCACAGGTAATTCACAGTCATGACGGCTTCGAAAGCGCACGAGTCACAGCTTCACCTTGAGCTTAATGCCTGGCAGGACCTGACAAACGTCATTGAAGATCTTACATAACTACAGCTCCATGCTGTGACATCATTACATCCTTGCACGCGTGTTTATTAAAGCGGTTGTTTCAGTAACATAAAATGAAAAATGTAGTTTTGTGTCACCTGCGGCGACCTGAGATAAACAGATGTCAGTTAAATAAAAGAATATGTGGACAAATCGTCATGTGATACGAAGGCTTGTACTGATATAGTGAATAATGTATAGTAACATATTGTCTGCTCTTTTCTGTCAAACCACAAATAAAAGCAACATTTTGAGGCAACATGGAAAACATCACTTCACACTTGAGCTGAGCTGGAAAATCCTGCCTTTGTGAATCTGATAATGTTCAGTTTAACTGAGACTTTGTCAGAGATGTGATGATGTCTGAGTTATAATCTAGGCTAAACATAATATTTTGTCATCTCTTGTACTTTCATGGGAGTGGAGGGACAACATATTAATAAACACCTTACAATATTGTTGAATTCAAAGAAACTGCTCCACAACTACATCCTCAAAATCAAACGTTGAATGAACGCCTTTCTCCAGCCTTTGTCCCTCTAGCAACACTGTAAAGTACAGTAAACACATCTTTGGATTTTCTATGATTTATGGGCTCACTGACTGTATATGTGGACACTAAAATACAGTATCTGTGATAAGCTAAAATTGACAATATTGGCCATCGGGTTCTACAATAAAGACACATAAACATAACATTTAATTCAGGACCAGGTGACAACCTGGACTGAGGGGCTAAATCCACAAACCTACCATGTCCACCTCCACCTCATAGATCGCCCCATTGTCTTCAAAGTCGATGAAAAACCAGTTTTTCTGTTGTTGCTGCTGCTGAGGCTGCAGCAGAGCCATAGCCATCTCAAGCCTTCAATAAAGCTGCCGATCCGGTACAATATAGTCCTCCTGTTGTGCAAGCTCCCTCCTAAACTCTAATTCTCAGACTGATCGGGATCCTTTCCACGACTCCCCAGTCAGATGTGGAGGGCTTGCAGATCCAATCCAGGCTGAGGGGAGAAACGCTGAATCCTGCGTGGCCCGCAACCATAAGCGTGAACACTGGAGATGGTGGGAAGCTCCCACTGCCATAGATGTTATCACCGGTGCCTCATCTCAGCTACCTCACTCCTGTCATGTCTTGTCCAACACTGCCGTCCTCTCTCACCGACCTGACCGAGCTAATCCTCCTTTAGGTCGGACTTAAATTAGCTTATCTCTGCCTCAGTTTAGCATCCGCGGGCGTACTTAAACTCTGAGGTTGTGCACTTAAACAGAGGCTTAAACAGAGGCAGCGAACGTCAGAGATTAGCCATTGACTGAAACTGGCTGGGTCTCTGCCACGCAACCATAGTACAAGTCACAGTATATTCCTTTACGTGAAACTTCACTTATAACATGAGGATCTGAAGTCTAACTAGCCGGAAACAAATTCAGGAATTAAATACTGTGTTTGAGATTGATGTTCATCAACAATTAAACCGACCAGAAGACTCTCAATCAGTGTGGTAACAGTCGCACTCCATGTTGGAACAAATGCATTGACTTGTGCAATATTGCCACTTCTAAACGACCTTCTTTTTTTCAGAGAAGAGGTCATCCCAGCCTCCTCCCCTCGTCTTGATCCTTCTCTCACCTCTTATGTAGAGGTGCTGATCTGTTGCCAAAGTCCTCGACCAAATCCAGTATCAGCTGTCGGCTCTCTTTCACAACTTTCCCCTGTAGAGCAACGGGTTCATAAAGCGAGGTCTCGGACAGTCAGAGGACGCTGAAGCTACAGGTTGGACAGTTTTGTCTACATTTGTAATTCAAATGAAATGACTAACTGGTGATTTATTTTTCTATGTGAGAGCATCCCTGACCTCCTCAGACTGGCCTTGGCGACAGCATAACATGAAGATTGTGTAAGAAACGCTTTTTTCACTGCCAGTTTCACTTTCTGCTCGTTGAACGTTGATTTTAAGAGCTCCATCTTTTGGTTTGCGTTTTATGAATGTATCAGAATGATAACTAAAATAACTCCATCGTTAGGGTCTCTGTTCCCTCCCTCTCTCACACACACACACACACACACACACACACTGTCACATGGACACAGACAGTATAGTTACCGAGTCGTGCTTCCAGTAGCGGATAATCTCCTCCAGGTTGGTGGCTGGGTTAAACAGGAAATGCTCCCTCCATTCATTCCAGTCCACAGTCATAGTGCCGTCCATATCGATACTGCACGACAAAGACAGACAGGAGACAGGAGATGTTTACCATTTTTAAATATTTTATCTATAATTTTAACACAAAGTCAAACTAAGATCCATGTAGCTGGACCTACTTCCTGGCTCATAATGGCTATAAATGGCCTTAAATTGACTTTTTGTATTTTAGTGTTGAAGGAAGACATCTGGGGGCATCAATTACAAACACACAAGCAAACACCACCAACTAGGGATAAACTAAATTTACACATTTTTACAAGTTTTTATGAATTGTACCTTTTTTTATTTACTATCTTTATTTAAAAAAATGTGTTGTTGTTGTTTTAATATCATTATTACCTGACACTTTGGCAAGATTGTTGTTGTTACATTCATGCCATCAAAGCAAACTGAATTGAATTGAGAGAGAGAGAGAGAGAGAAAGAGGGAGAGAGAGAGAGAGAAAGAGGGAGAGAGAGATTTGCCTAATGGCAACAGAGAGCGGTGAGGGAGCATGCAAACAAGTTGTCGGAGCTATTTCTGGCTCTGTAGTGTTTCATGTTTAAATATAAATTTGCTTTAACTGTTTTATTTGGAGATAATGTGGTTGAGGTAGTTTGATTACAATAGTTATAATTATCACAGATTAATTTAAGTACATATTAGGGCTTTTATTTTGATGGCATTGGGCATCTTGGCCACAGGAAGTGAATCTACACATCTGAGTAGATTCATATAGTTTCATTTTTACCAGGGCAAGAGAGGCTATTCTTCTTTGTGTGTTTGTTTGCCAAATGGTAAAATAAACCACACAAAATGAGATGCTTTCCTGGACAATGGACTTTTTTCCCCTGCGTAAGATTATTTACATAATGTACAATTTCAGGATATAGGATACGTTTATTTTGGGACATTTTGATTTCCTCAGTGTTCCTCCTTCAATCATTTCCTTCCCCCGTGTCAGTTCGGCTGACTGACACACTCATCAATGACTCTGTGGGTTTCAAACAAATCTTTCCGCCTGATTCACAGTTAAGCACATCCTGCTTTACTTCTCTTTCTAGGTCTAACTGTCAAGTGTGTCAAGTGTGTACATCTGCTGTTTGTTTATGCAAACACAGAACACAGAGAGTGAATATTACTTCTTTTAAATACTGTTAAATATAAATATCTGTCCTAAAGCTTCTAAAATATCTTTTATATCCAGCAGAACGTGTGTGTTGGTGAAGTTTCAGAAGTCCCTGATGGGATTGCTGAGGGTCAACAACTCAAACTGTAACATGATAAGAGAATTAGAGAAATGTAAAGTTCAGTCTCACCACTATCTCTCCACTTCCTGTTGTACTGTTGATGTTTTATCCTTCTCACGTATTAATAATAGGAGGTTATTTCAAACAACTACAATTCCTTAGCTGCTGGAGGAAGCCTGTGGGCCTCTTCTGAGTGAAGGTTTCCTTACTGGGATAGTTTTACTTTTTAAAAGGTAATGATAACCAAATGAGCAGTGTATTATTACATACACCACATTTAAATGTGAGCCTAAGCTGGTTTAACGGCTAAATTCTAATCAAGCCTGGAAGAAAACGCTTCCATTAATGATCTTATTCCTGCACGTTTGTAAACTCTCTGCAGCTCAGTCAGACATCTTGAGAGCTCTTTATCATGTGCCATCAGCCCACTTTCCAGGCAAAGTACAGAGTGAACCGGTTATCAGTGTCCGTCACACTGGACCCCACCTTTAACATCTTTTTTTCACTTTTAGTTTCGGTTTGTGAAATGAGCCCTTGTCCCAAAACAAGATGTTTAACTCTCCACCAACTCTTCAGAGCATGCAACGTACTGCAGAGTGACCTAGCTAAATTAATACCAGCTACGAAATAAGCTGATTCAAAATACCTTTGAAGGATCTTCTGTGCCTGCCCTTCGCTGAGGTTCAGTCCCAGATCTGCAAGTGACTGCTTTATCTCCATTATGTCTACTTGACCTGTTGAAAATAAATACAATAAGTACATTTTCTGCCACTAATGTGGTAGATAATTACTCCACTTGTAATATTTCCAGCATTTAGTTTTACTTTTTAGTTGAATTTTCAACATAGGTTTGTTCGACCATAATTAAATCCCACAACTTAAAGGTTTGGTGTGAGAATTACGCCATACCATCATTGTTTTTGTCCAGGCTCTTGAAGGTGAGTAGTAACTTCTTCTCGTGCTCCTTTAGATACTTGGAGAACTCGTTGAAGTCGAGTCCGTCATCCTTGTCTTGGTCTCCAGAGGAAACTATTTCCTAGAGAAAACACAGAAGTGTCTTCATGTCACGGAGCATCAGAGTGTGTTGGCTGTTAGATGTCTGACCTCTGAGTGTCTGAATTCCATTCAATTGTCTTGCTGCACTGTAGGAACATAATGGTGCACAAACGTGTGCTGATTCAGGATCAGTTCCTCAGAAGATGAACTGAAACCTGAACCTCAGTGTTACTATTGAACAGTTTTAAAAGTCAAGAGGTGATACAAGTGGTTAGGTGTAATCCACATAGAAATTCATTAATGGAAGACTTAAATAGTATATCAATTTTTATAAACTGGCCTTTGTCCAAATTATAGGAAAAGTTGAGATTCAAGAGATTAATTGGGGTACTGCATGGGAGTGCATGTTTATTACCTCTTCATCATATCATTATTATATAACTGCATGGATGGGGAAATCTCCAGTTTTACAACCCCTGTTCACACACAGCAGCGAACTCTCCCTGTTTTCCTGACTCATACTTTTGAAGACTCACTGATGAGTAAGAGGAATGTAAGATTATTTGATCAGCCAAAATGGGACCTTCCCCTTACAAGTCACAGCCCACCACAATAAATGCTCCCCGGAAACCAGACTTCTAGAGCCATTTTAATCAGTTAATCAGAAACACAAGAAACAAATGAACAGATAATAAAAATGAATGCTGCAGTCAGGAAGTAAAACAAACAAAGTAGCATGTATCTCAAAACTGTACTTGGACAGTAGGCTACTTGAGTAAATGTACTTGCCTGTTACTAATCCTGCAGCTGCCAAGTACCTTCTTCAGGAATGCAGTACTACAATAAACATGTGTGACAACTTTCTGTCTCTGTAAGACCTTTATGTGCACTGTTTACTATATCCGTGGCTCTACCTGAGCTGCTCCTTGTTCCGTTTTGATGCCCATAGCAGCCAGGCCTTCCTTCAGCTCGGACACATCCACTTTTCCATCCTTGTTGGTGTCCAGCCTGGCGAACAGATCCTCGTACGTTTTCGAAGCATCTTCCTCTTCACACTGGCAATCCGTAAAAAACAGCTTCCTTACGACGTGATACATTGCTGAGCTGAAAATGGAAACTCTTGGCCTGTAGACTTAAAAGGAGTTTTCCGCAGCGACGCTTCAAAAACAAGTCGTATGAAATGTCCTCATAAGTCGGTGTAGAGTCGGATATGTAGCTGCTATAGGCTCGTGTCAATGTGCGGATGAGGTAGGTTGGTGGCGCTGAGCAGAAGGGTGGAGAAGCTCGGTTCAGTTTGCAGGGGAAGACCTCCTCTTTTACTGCGCCTACCCACACGTTGCAGAGACACACCCTTAAGGAACTACAACCGCTCTATTGTTCACTGGGGAGTATGTCCATATATGAGTGCACGTGAGGAAGCTGCTTTAAAAGTCATCGTATCGTAGTTTCCACTATAATCAGCTTTTAGTTTCTGCTCTTTTAAATCGAGTTATGTTTTGTTGTGGTTTTGTGGCGTATTACCCCCTATATACATATTCATATACAGGGTACCACAACGTAGACATTGCTCCCATTTAGGTCTCCATAGCATGCAGTCGATGTAGGCAATCTGATTCAGTTCAGTGACTCATACCCACAAGAATCTGGCAGCTGGTCCAAGCAAAACACATCCCTTAAACTTTTTAATTAGACACCATTGCTTTGAAGGCGAAATGGGCAGAGAGAGAGAGTCGATGGATGTCCCGCAGCCCATTTTAAAAGACATGTACTTTGGTAAAGTTGGTTGCTGGAAAACTTCCCATGGATTTTTTTTATTTTTACAAAAGTGTTGTGCAGCAAAGATTGTTTTGAAATTCTAATGGACGTCCCAACGTTTCCAAAAATGCCAAATATGTCTTGTTTTGAAAAATTTTATTTAAAAAAATTAAGATTTAATGAAACTGTACTAAAAATGCATTTTAATAAGTCATTGTAGTTCTTAGATTGAACCACGAGGTGGCGACAAACGTTACATAACAGCAGCTGGTTTCACATTGTTGGTGTAATCTGTCCAATCAGAACTGCTGTTGTCCTGCCTGACTGCCAGAGGGCGACAGAGAGAAGAGGCGGGCTTGTTTAAACTCCCATCAAGCTGATATTTGTCATCACTGTACACCCGCATAATTCCTGCTTACTTCAAAATAAATGTAGAGATAGAGACCCGTTTCAGTCAAAATGTAATACATCTGACATATAGCTAATCTTCCAACATATTTTAACAGAATTTGGGATAAACTGGCTTAAATAAAAAAAAAAGTGAAAAGAAGGTAACAGGATGACAACAGGGAAATATTTCTGCATTTCTTAACACATTTCTGAACACATCCTATGACAGTCATGATGATATTATATATATATATATATATATATATATATATATATATAT
>JAVQJD010034069.1:0-14253 GCA_036023655.1 Nannoperca australis | reverse complement strand
AGGGTGAAGGTGATGGACTGGCCATTCTTGTCTCCAGACCTAAACCCTATTAAGCATCTGTGAGGCAACCTCAAATGGAAGGTGGAGGAGCGCAAGGTCTCTAACATCCACCAGCTCCGTGATGTCGTCATGGAGGAGTGGAAGAGGATTCCAGTGGCAACCTGTGAAGCTCTGGTTAACTCTATGCCCAAGAGGGTTAAGGCAGTGCTGGAAAATAATGGTGGCCACACAAAATATCGATGCTTTGGGCCCAATTTGGACATTGTCACTTAGGGGGGGTACTCACTTTTGTTGCCAGCGGTTTAGACACAAACTGCTGTGTGTTGAGTTATTTTGAGGGGACAGTAAATTTTAAAGTTATACAAACTGTACACTGACTACTTTACACTGTTCATTGTTGTGTAATTTCTTCAGTGTTCTCCCATGAAAAGATATAAAATCAATTTTTGCAGAAATGTGAGGGGTGTACTCACTTTTGTGAGATACTGTACTATCAACTGTACAGACTACTAACAATGACGCAAGCAAATGCGCACTGAGCCTAGACCACAGTGAGGTAAGTGAAAACTGTGGGCTGGCTTTGTGAGGCTACAGTGAGCCATAATTGCATTAAAGTCTTTTGATATCAAGCCACTTGTAGATTGAGTTATTTACCTGTGACAGGGTTATAGTGCTGATTTGACTACAACAGACAGTCTGGTGTGGGGGCTGTTATGGAACAACTATGTCAGTCCAGACTTTTCTGTGGTTCTGGCTGGTGCAACTGTTGTATAGTTTTCTTATTCCCACCAAACATTTCTCAGATGGCTTCCTAGTATAATGACCTGTCTTCCAAGAATAATGTTTCCAGATGTGATTGCAAGGTTCAGAGCAATCCAAACATGCTATTTCTACCCTGGAATGCACATTCGCGTCACTTGGACTTCAGATGGTTTGTTGCAGCAGGAGGAAAATGCAATGATGACACAAACACAAGGCACACACAAATACAGTGCAAGCATATTCATACACACATACTCATGCAGACAGACACATACCCACATACACATACCACAAAATAACAGGTTGTGACAGAATTGTGATTAAAAGTGTTGATGGATGTCAAAGATTTCTATTTTCTTTCTTTTTCTTTTTGACTTGCAGGGTCAGTTGTTGACGGCAACTCTTTTTGCCACACGAATATTGATGCTGCCAACCTTCATTGGTGAGGTGCTAACATTCCTGTGTAGGTCAAAAGCACGACTTGATGGTGATGAGTACGCTCCAGCAACGGTAAGAACTGACTTCAGGGTTTACACCTGGCTGTTCCTGGAGTGAGACTACTGATCTGACGGAGGCTGATGAAGACTAATGTGGCTTGATACCTGTTAGCTCTGCGTTACCCATTACAGCAATTATGCTTGTGGTGCAACAGTGTAATGCTTAAAGCGTGTGTGCAGAGCAGCCCACACACTACAGCAGGTGCTTAAGAAAGGAGCTACAGTTAGCATCCTGTACCAGTGGTGGAAGAAGTATTCAGAATTAAAAGTTGAAATACCACACAATGAAAATACTCCCCTACAAATAAAAGTCCTAAATTCAAAACCTTACTTAAGTAAGGTATTAAGTACTTATTATGCAGAAACGTTGTCAGCGTTAGTACGTAACTTATTATTTATGATGTTTTTGGATTAATGTTATTGTTGCATTAATGTGAAGGTTTTGAGTTTTACTGCTGTAGTTTGAGGAGTTGTGCGCTTTAACTACTGTATATGCTGTTGGGAAGTATATTCTAAAAGATCATTATATGTTTGTATATATATATACCATATACATGGTTTTCACTGTCCAGGAAGGGTAATCTGAAAATTAACTAGTAACTATTGCTGAGATGTAGTGCTGTAGAAGTATGAAGTTGCATAAAATGGAAAGTAAAGTACCTTGAATTTCTATTTAAGTACAGTATGAGTAAATGTTACATTCCACCACTGTCCTGTACTAAACAATGCTTTCATTATATTCACCTGCCTATGTCAGCCTGTAAATGAAGGGTGTGTAGCTCCAAAAAACAGCTTTTCCTTAAAGAAACCAGTGGAGTCCATAGCTTAGAGGGTTGCACTTATACTATACTATTAGGCATTTAGACCCCACATTTTGTAAAAGGGCCCAGGTTTAGCAGACAAGTTAAGCAAAAGAAGCTTTCAATGACTCGTACTTTTATGTCTGAAAAATGCTTAGCAAGGGGAGAAGTGTTACTGAAAATGACACTTTCAGTAACACTTAATGCACAGCTAACATCCCTTAGATGATTAAAGAGTCCAGAATTCAGCACAGTGACGAGTGCCATCAATGCCATAACAGACTCCTTTCTCTCTTCCTGTGGGATGACTTTCCCATCATCCATGATTCTCAGAGCCAGTGGATCTGGTATCTCCACACGCACTCAGGACATCAGGAAAGATGGTGTGAGTGTGGAATAGTGTGCAAGTGTGAAAATGGAGACTGGGAGGCCTTGCAAATAGAATTTCCATCTTGTGAAAATAGGAGCTCCTCACAAGGGAAGGAAGGGAATCCATTGAAGGAGAGCTCTCAAAAATTTAGATGATCAGATGAGACTCTAATTACTGGCTGCAGTTACATGGGCAAATGGGCTTTCTTCCCAAGGCACTTAATCTTGTTGATCTAGTTGCATCAATTGTTTGGCACTATCATTACATAACTGCTGCTCTTTTGTCCTGAAGGAACATTTTTATCAGGATATAGAGAAGGTATTGTACAGAAGGTGAGTCAAAGATATATTCTCAGAGTCCATAGCTTAGAGGGCTGCGATGTGGAGTTACAGCAGTTGCTGCATCCACACTGCTACATTTTTGTTTTAAAATGGTGTTTTAAAATGAAAACCATCACACCAGCGTTTTAGCAGCGAATCAGAAACAATCTGCTAACATACTACATACCTGGAAACAAATATCACATGTACTGGGCATGCACGTGCTGGTGTAAACAGGAAGCAGATTGTCTGCTCTGCGGTTGGTTGCTTAGTTAGCTGCAGGAAATACTGTAAACAATGAACAGCAATGGAGAAAAGTAAGAGTAGAGATTTCTGTGCTTGGACCAACAATCAGGTGGAACTGTTACTGAAAATAAGTTGTGTTCGTTATTAATGTTGAATAAACCGCTGGTAGGTGTAAACATAGCAAAGGTTATGCATCTTAATACAAAAACATAGTGGTGTGGATGTAGCCTAAGGCTACTGGGTAAGTGGGGTAAGGCCGAAACGAGATGTCCATGTGTGGGTGTAGGTCAAATCAGTTTGCCCCTAGAATTAGTCAATCTCTATGGACCAATCAAACACTAGCATTTACAGAGGAGAAAAACACATTTACGTAGTCAATCAGTGAGTTGAACAGGACAAGTAGCAGGATATTTGAGTCAGCTTTGGCCTGATTGTATCATATGACGTGGTCTTACTTTGGGGACTTTGGGGAGAAGAAGGAGGGGTGAGAGGGTGGGGTGGTAGTGTGTGACAGTGTGTCATAATGTTCTCTGTGATGTCCATTCTCAGCAGAATGATGTGCAGGGTGTGCAGAAGATTGAGGCTGGGTAATGATGGAATTAAATATATAAATAAGCGAGGGCAGAAGGAACCCCACATGAGCAGGCTAATGATTGCTCCTCATAAAAAAAAATTACTTTGCCATTCAGAAACCCATTCTTCTCAGATGCTCTTGTACACTTCTCTATGTGCATCTAGAGCACAATAATGGGCAAAACAAGCAATGCATGTTCTTTTAACATTGTTTATTTCCCCCCAAACACTGATAGCTACAGTTGTAAAGGCTTTCTGCTTTGTGCTCCAGGCACGTAGGTACCACTGCAAGTAGTCTGCATTTTCATGTACATGTCTCATAATATCAGGGCTCCTCTTAGCAGGGGTTGCCAGTTTAGCAACAGATTCAGATTCAAATATTGTTTGACTGCATTCAAGCTGCAGCAGACAAAACCACTGGACTCTGACAAGTCACACTGTTCTGGTCAGATGACCATTTCAGGGCTGACTCGGTGAACAGTTTTCACATATAGGAAAGCATTAAAGAATATTTATTGTCAACCATTCATTCTTGACATTGCAAAAGGCAGTCAAAGTCCACTTACTCAAAAATAAGACATTTACTCCAACATAATGTACTTAAAATAATAAGACCCAAGCTGGTGACAAAACAGTCTTCACTCAATGTCCACTTACTTAACTATTTTGGTCTTATTTGTGTAGTTTTGGCCACCATTTCTATGCTTCATGATAACACTGTATCAACCAAAGTCATTACTGAGATCTTGGAAAGGTGCAACATTAAAAACAATCCTAGCCAGATGCCAAAAGCAGTTTTGGTAATACGTTCATTGTTTGCTTTGCTTTCTAAGTAAGTTCAGTTTGATTCAGGTTTCTTGCCCTTTGGAATTTCTTGTAGCAATCTCACTGTGTTCTCCGATCCCAGGAATTCATTTGGTGAGTACAATGTCATTATTACCAATCAAAACAGAAAAGACAGAATAAGAAAGAAGTTGTAATAATAGAGACTACGCTTTAACAGAAAGTAGAAGCTGACCACAGATATTCCTTTTTTAATTTAATTCATCGATATATTAATATCCACGATATTTGGTCACATTTTCCACATGTTTTGACAGATTAGTGCCTCAAATAGGGGGACAATGAATCAGCATGGAGCAGAATGAGGCCCACAGGCACATTCATGACTGACCTATTGCAAGGGATGAGTTGTTGCACATAAGAAAATCACAGATAGTAGGTCTAAACTTACCGTGGGACAATCATTTTAAGATGTCTGTAATAGGGATTATTTTGTCCAATGGAACAATGTAACATCTACATGATGTTCCTCGTAAGGAACAGGGTTAGTCTCAACTGCTGCTGCTAAAGTCTAATAACATTATCCACTGAGACAGTACAGTCAGATGGTGACTAACATGAACACTGTGTCAGTGTGCACAATTAGGGGTAGAAGTCCTGCCAGATGACTGTAATTACACTAAGGATTATCATGGTTTTAATTGGAATGATCAAATTAAGCCACAGCAACACATTACCTTGGAGCTGTACAAGGTGGCAAATGTCAACTTGGATGGCAATGGGTAGGTACGTGGAAGCCTAATCCGGAGTGTATACTACCATGTAAAGTTCAAATGACAGTGTTTGCAAGCAAAAGATAAGCAAGCGGAACCAGAAGCCTATTCATCCACAAAATACATATTGCAATGTCTTTGAATGTAACATACAGATTCTATTTTTGGAGGGGTTTCATTTCCCCCAGTTAAACTATCATCTTGCTTCCTCATACCTTCAGATTAGTTTATGTGGCACTTTGGTCCGAAGCAAGATTCTGACATATTGCTATGACCTTTGTTTTGGGGTATCTTGGTCCCCAGAGGATGATTTTGAATAACTTTAATCTAGTCAAGATCCAATTTCTCAGTTACATCCATGACAAGATTATCTCAAAAGCGTATGCCTGCATTTCCAATGAATGATCAAAATAGTTGTTTATATTTACAGTCTCCAGAGGAGGAAAATAAATGTTTTTGTATTGTTTTGTCCCAACAGCACTACAATCAGGTACATGGATTGATTTAACAGGGACTGCTCTATTAGGGCTGTATTTGAAAGAATGTTAATAAGGATGGACCCAGAGCTCTTAACTTTTTTCAAATGTCCCCCAGTTATACTGCTATTACACCCCCTCTCTGTTTCTTTCATTTTTTCATTTACACTTATTGTTTAAGACGCCAGTGTAAATGTTAAAAGATGATTAACATACTTAAAATGAATTTAGTGATATTGGAATTGGTCATGTCAACAATTTCTAACTTAAATTCTGACGCAAGGTTTCGATTTTACAAGTAATGTTGTAACTTCAGTAGGATTAAATTGTTGTTTATGAGTTGACACAACTCGCTGACATCTGTGGCTAATGATACCATCGCGAAACCTATTGAATACCACAAAATGTCTACTGTCAGCAACACTTTTTGGTTGAGATTCTTTTATTACTCAATTTGTTTTCTGTTGGTATCACAGACAAAAGGCATGCTGCTCAGGCTTTATCGTACACCTATAGAACAGTCTCAATTGAACAGAAACACTTAAATCTCGCTGCCAGCATCCAGGAAACATTGAAATCATAAATAAATTATTTCTAAAGGACAAGACATTCTTAGTATGAGGAAGGATGGCTCACATGTCTGCATTGCAACAAGCAAATTTAGGAAGCAACTGAGTAATGAATTCAAAATCTGAAGAGGCTTGAAACACAAAAAAGAAAACTAATCTGCCAGTGGGACAACTTCAGCCTTCAATAAGTCTATTCACACCTTAAAGATAGAACATGTTCATTTAAATGTAAGTGGAGTTTCACACAACAAGCAACAGAACATCATTACTGAAGTAAATTTCTCCATTTGAAATTGTTAGTTACGATTGTAGCCGAGTAGCTTTTTGGGGCTTTCCACTTTAGCTCCTCATTCTCCACACTGCTGATGAGGTAAACGGCCTTTCAGAAGGTCACTGGGTTGCTGATATTGATCATGAGATAATACATGTAAGACAGCTGCTGGTGTCTCCCTACGCTTCTATCTGGGGAATGAGCAAAGGCAACACAGCATCAATTTCTGAACAAAAATGCTCAGCCCTGAGCACAAGATATCCTGACCTGAGGAGGAACCTTCTCTCTTGATGTGAGTGAGCGAGTGCACAGCCCAGAATGCACTTGGAGCACTGCACACACTGCATCTGTCTGCAATCGGCCTAATTAACACAAGAGCTACTTCATCTCCCAGTGATGGCAGTGATCTCAACCATGTGAATATACTCAACAATACTTGAACCCCTGCAGAGGTTTACCTTTTAAAGGAAACAATAAGTGGCATGGAAACCATCTGGATTTCACATTAAAGATAAGTCTTTCACATATGCACTGCAACCCTGAACATATCTAGACATTACCCAGAGAAGTTGTTTGTGAGAAAGCAAACATCCAAATCAGTTGGACATTTGCATTAAACAAACTTCACCCTGCCAGTGCCCACGTCCGATTGAGCCCGTGTGTAAATAGAGCAGGTCATTGTCAGGAGAATTCACAACGAGCGAGTGGGCGTGCTAATTTCTTTTCTACCACGTGACTGGAAAAATACAAACATCAGTTAGACTAAAATGTCTGCTAACTGGAGAGTTTCAGTGCAAATGAGTCAGTAGCTTCGTCCACCATCTAAGAAGTGCTGGAAACAAAAGACTGTGATATGTACATTTTATATCATGTCCTGCCTCCTGTACGGTCTATCCAGGATCAACCCCTTTCCTAAACCAAACTGAGAATTTCCAGGAGGTGAGAATGTACTAAATGTGTGAAAGGGTGACTCTGGACAATGTCCCTACCTGATTCTCAGGACATTATCCAGAGTTGATATTATCTCATAATCAGAGCAGCCAACATCTGCAGTAAAAATGCATTGAGGCTTATGTCTTTGCCATCAGAAAAATATCAAGACTCCTGAATGAAAGCTTATATGTAAAATCTTTGACTGTTTCAATTGTCATGATGAACAGACAGATCAATAACATCTAGTGCAGAATGTGAAAACAGACGGTTGACACTCTTAGCCAGATGTTTGAGGACAAGTTTTAAATCGTGGCATTGTAGTGGTGTCTTGCAGCTCTATCTATCACAGCAGCACTCACGAAGCTATTATTAGATGTACCTTGTTGACTAATCACTCATGAAAAGCCTGCTCACTTCGAGGAACAAAAGCAAGACAAAATATCCATTTGCATCACTGAAATGCAATAAAATGGGTATCACTCAAGCTACATGTAGCATAGGACCAGACTTGACTTTTATATGTCAAGAATCATCTTTTCCATCTATTCACAGCCACAGAAGTAGAAAAAAAGCAAGCCTTGAAAGTGTCACCTGCTAGCTTATGTTGGCATTACCTCAAAAAGGCATCAACACAGATCCAGTCATTATTATATTCCAGTCTTTGCTCTGACAACTTTCTAATGTCTCTCACTGTACGTTACCGACAGCATTTGAGCCTATCAGTGTCTGTGGGTGGTGAGTATGACTGAACAAGTGAGGTATGTGTGAGTGTGTGTTAGTGTTTGTGTGATGGCATGCCAGAGTATTTTTGGGCCCTGCCTGCTTAAATGCAGCTTGCATGAATCATGACTTCCCACATAGTAGGTCAGTGAGCGAGGTGAGTCATAGTGATGTCTTATATGGTAACATGCTGCACATGTGATAGAAACACTGGAGTTATCTATAGACTGGGCTTGCTGTTTCAAATGTCTGAAGCAGAGCTGCTGCGTCTCAGCAGATCTCAGCAGATATTTCTGAGAACAAATATCTTTGATATCAAAATATCTTTGATATTTGTGAGTTAGATTTTTAGTTTTGAACAGTCAGCCCAACATTTTGGTGTGACTCAACATGACAAAGCCCCATTTCATTTTTAGTAAAGTCTTAAATGTAAATACCACAGCCGCCATACATTACTGCACAACATGCACAAAAGTCACCATTAAGGCCAAATACAGTAAATCTTTGACAGAATCTAGAAAGAATAGCATATGCTTACTACATTTCCTACCTCGTGCATAATATTTTTGCACTGACAATGACAAGGCACACCTGCACACACAATAATCTGTTGGTCTTAACCTCTTCCTGTGTGATTGGCTGAGAAACACGTTTTGTTTAGTAGTACAGAAAACCACCTCACAATGGAGTGAAGCACTCCAGAACCATCAGTGCCAAAAGGGAAAGTGGCCTTTCAGGGATTGGATTAGGATACGTGGAGTGTTTTCCAGCAGCAGAAAGAGAAGGAGCAGATCTTGTGCTAATTAGCCCAGTGATTGGCAGGCCAAGCGGCTGTGTGCCCAAGACTGGATTATGTGCTGAATTATTAATGAGGCCTGGTGGAAGCGGATGGAGTGAAGATTTGGTCGCAGGGTTGAGGTGGAAGCCTTTATTTGAAACAATGAATGCAATGCGTGCATGAAGTTGACAAAAATTAAACCATTCATTCTGACAAAACCTCACGTGCAGAGTGCTCATGGAAAAAAGGCAAGTGGAAAGTCTCCCCACAGGAAAGAGTTGACACAGAAGCATCGCCCACGTCAAAACCTTCAAAAGCCACGTCTGTATGCATGTATGTGTGCATGTGGGTGTGTGTGTGTGTGTGTGTGTGTGTGTGTGTGTGTGTGTGTGTGATTGTGTGTGTGTGTGTGGGCTGGAGGGTACAAGTCTGTTGATATGGCAAAAAAAAGCAGTTTTTCACACATCACTCTTGCGTGTGTGACATCTCAAGTTTTAAGAATACATACAAGGTTTCTTGTTGTTGTGGCAACATGCATAAATGTGCAAAACCAGAGCAATGGTATAAATATCCCACTGAGATCAAAGGGCTGCAAAGCCAGGCTGTGAGGAAGATGAAAGACATCCTATCTACTGATGGGACTGATTGTAATACACCGTTGTGGACTAGCACAAAGAGGCATCCAACATGTTCAAAATTCAGTGCTCAAGCTGGACGCCAGTTCAGGATGCGAGTTCCTTCCGAACTGTCCTCCAATTGTTCAAAAACAAGCGTGTTTAACACTGACACCAACATTGACAATCTAATAAGAGGAACATGTGGTACTCAATGGATGAGGCCCTTGAAGTGCACAAAGCACCTTAATTTAGGTAAAAGTCTCACTAAGATCAAAATTTGGAAACCTGGCCAAAATGGCAGCATAAAACCTGTGTTAAAACAACAAATAGAGACAAAAGAGAGACAACGTGATAGACAACAGGCTAAGAAAACTAACTTCAAGTAAACTACTTTCCCTAAACAACGTTCAGTAAAGTTACAGGCATTTCAATATGTAAACAAAGACTAAGAGTGCAATATTCCAGGTCCTTAAAAATAGGCTTGACTTCAAATAGACTTGAATTAATTAAGAGTAATAACCACTGACTCTCTGGTTTCATCTTTTCACTGAAACACATTTACTATAAAAAGTGCACTCAGCACCATGAGATCGCAGACTGTATTGATTTTGGTTTCTGAACAAACGTACATAAGTGATGATGATATATACAGTGCAAGAATTCTACATGACATCCAGTGCTAAAGGATATAGCTATTATTAGCTACTATTCAGCCGTTTTTATTAAAATTATTCACATGATATTATTTTATCATGCACTCAAGCCAAAATGGACCTGTACCTGACAGTCCATCTTCTCACTGCTTCAGTAAGAGTACATTGTACTGACAGAATGGCCAAAATAACCAATGTGTTGTTACACAATAATACCTAAAGATTATATATTTAAATGTATGTATAGATTACTTAATGCTCCTCAAGCATGAAACCTTTTTTAATCTTATGACTAACAGTGACTGTGATTGTGAGTGTCAACAGCGTCTGGAAACTGTAACTATCTTACTGACTTTCACTTTGCTGTCTCTCTACTCTAATGTGATCAGACAGGTCACAGAAAAACCCTATATGTCATTCAGGCAGTGCATGTCTATGATCTGCTGAACAGCAGTCGCTGTCAGTTCACTCTGGCTTCCAACACTAGAAGCTGAGCAAGAAGCTCACTCACATTACATCGGCAGAGAATGGCCACACCAAGTTAGCTGACCCACTGGCAGCAGCAGCCACAGAGTGTGAGGAAGCTAATTCAGGAAGTGATGTGAGGGTGAAAATATATGTACACGCACACACATACTGGAGAGGGGACTGGACTGTGTGACCATTTGGTGTACAACAGAGATAAGTGTACCTACAAAAACATATTGCAGCATCATGTATTTAAATAACAAGAGTTCTGACGTGCAGCTTCCCTGCTATGTGAATAATGTGTTAATAAAGCATGAAAGAATCCTGTAACACTGCCAGTAGACACAATTATCATGTGATCATCATGTGAAGTGGTTTGTTTGGCAGTACAAGTTTGGGTCAGGGGAATGAAGAAAGGTCAAATATGACGTCATAGTACAACCATGCAGCTCTTTCTCCTAGGAATAGGAATAGCATAGGAATGTGACATGTTTTGGATTGGAATTTTTTTTTTCTAGTGAATGTATCCATGTTTCCTCCAAAGTAGTACTATTTGATGGACATTTTAATCATAAAAAAATAAAAAATAAAAAGGGCTGGTTATTGAACCTCAATTAAGTTTTGCTTGGTCAGATTATTATGCTAGAAAGTTCACTGTTGACCTTTGCAACACTAGTTTGCTTAAAAATCGAGCAGAACTGAGCCATCTCCATGACAACAAAGCAAACTCCATCTGCTGAATGCTGTGTGATGCAATTGAAAGCTCTGCAAAAAGCTAGTTAGTGAACCGTGACATTGATTTTGTTGAAATACTGTGTAAGACTCCTCTAATATCCATCATGACAATTTATGCAATATACTGAAAAATATAATCTAAGAATTGACAAATAATTTTTCAGAAACCAGGAATAAATCACAGCATTACATATGCTAAGAGTTTGGGTGACAACTGATATGTGTATGGACTCTTAGCCAAAAGGTGGCACCAGGCTTTCACTGATTTGACTGCAACAATTCCTACATCAGACATGAAGTGACTGAGAGCCACAAAATAACATCCCAAAATCAGTCACAAATCAAGCATTGTGCCATTTAAACGTGCACGTCAAGTAGAATTATAATTCACAATATACATATATCACATTATCTACTGTAAAGCATCAGTGCAGAGCATTTATCATAGGTCAGAACTTTCACTGTACGTCAACACAAGCTCTGACTGCCTCAAATAAAGTGCAAGGGCACAGAATGAAAGGTTACGGTTTCAAGTGTGCGCAGTTGTGACACAGTGCGGTTTAGTGGCTTTTGGGCAGGAGTCTTGATGACTCAACTTGAGAAGCGAAAGTAGTGCTTATTGATTCGACCCCTTGGCACGATCAAGCATCACCAATCACAGTGGTAATAAAAACATTTCTAGATGTATTAAAAACAAGTACTTCAAGTACTAGTGTCAGTATGCAGTGATGTCTGTGACGCTGTCAATCTGGCAATGTTTAAGTGGTTTTACTTCCACAAGCTGCAACATCAGTGCGTTTCTATCAAAGGGAGGCAGAAAAAAAAGCAGAGCCCTCAGTGATAAAGCCCTCCCTCAGAAATTATTGTTTCAATCTGACCTAGAATTTATTTACACATGGGCAGGCTAACTGTGTCAAGCAGCCATTAGAGCAATCTGTTAAACACAGTGTTGCAATCTGACTATTAATGTTTGCAGTGCACTTTTACATTATGATAGTACACAATCTGGATGAAGAAAACCTGACTGCTGCATCCTACATGCAAACACATACAAATCAGTAAATCTTTAAAATATGGTATACACGACATTGAGTATTTATTAGATGATGTATATCAGATTTTATAGTACTATGTTAATAAAACAGTGATGCTTTGTTACTAGATTACTGTGAATCTACATATTAGCACTCTTTTTAAACAAATGGTTGAGTATTTGGGGGAAATAGGGTTATTTACTCTTTCTGACAGTGAAGAATAATAATAATATGAATCATGTTTGTGTGTCAGATACAGAGCTGGAGGTAGGATGTGGTTAATGTATCTTAGCATAAAGACTGGAAGCAGGGGGAAACAGCTAGCCTGGCCCCTAAGGATGAGAAACCATGGCAAAGTCATGCATTTCCTCTTGTGTGAGGCTTACAGTTACAGTCTTAGATCTTGAGAGATCAATATTTATCTTTGGGGCTATTGATTTCCTTAGATTAAAACACAGAATTGTAACAAATTAATGGAGAAAGAGCAATGAGGGCAAAAGCAGGTGGGTGTTCTTGGACGAATCACTCCTGCTGCAACTTGAGCTCACACCAACACTATACACCCCGGTCACAGCTCAGCATAGTGCACAAATGATGGTATATACTGTGGATGACATTTTTTTTGCGCTGTGTGATTGATTTTTCCATCACGGCTGGAAATGACAAATCCAATAATCAGACGCAAGCACCATATCTATAGGCAACACGCAGCAAGTCAGAGTCGGACTACTTGTTTTCCCGTTTTGATCCTTTTCTGATGTGATCTATTTTTCTCACACTTAAAAAGGGAACTTTAAGCAGTGACTTAAAGAGAAACACTAAATATACTCTGATAAATATATTTGAAATAAAATTCATCGATCCATTGCAGTCTGGCCGTTTCAATGACACTGCAGCTCGTGAGTTTGTTAGTCACTATATGGCTAAGAGCAGGCTGACCCCTGAATATGATGCAAAACTGAATGTTCATATCTCTATGTATCCACCTCCTTATAAAGACGAATGAACACACCTATTATTAAAGAAGAATATTTTGATGTAATTGAAGCCATTTAGTATGGTCCTTTAAAGCTGCACTAATAAAAATATTTTTCATACTAACCAAATCAATCGCAAACCAAAGGTTCGCTCGTAGTGACGAACCTACAGATGTGAGCAGCTGAGTGAGGAAAGCAGAGTCGGGGGTTTCGACAAGGAGCCCACTATGCACTACAGCACCTGCCCAGCACTAAACTGTACACAGACAAAGTTAGCCACTGCCTGGTGAACATAGTGGCATTTAGCAGCTAAAGAGTTGCTGAGAACTAGCTGTCTGGTTCCAGCTTCTCAAATGTGAGGATGTGCTGTTTATTTCTTTTCTTTTCTTTTTTTGGGGGGGATATCATTGGATCTTCTCAACAGTTACCTATCAACAAGCCTTTTCAAGTCTATCAACAGTTACCTTGGATTATTTAGGTAAATTACCTTACCTTTTTTTTTTACTTTTTATATTTTATTTATTTTATTATAAGTCTGTATTATATGGACTGTTGCTATGCTGGTCAACACACATACCTCTGAGCCACTTTCTAAGTTAAATGATTACTATATACTACAGAATTGTTGCAGTAAGAAATCTACATGACAAAGTCTCAAATGTCATCCTGTCAGGCCTGCATTATACTCCAGAGCGGACACGTTCGTGTGCGGTCGCGGACCCCGCGTACGCGGAGCATTTCAAATTATACTTGTTTTTAGAGCCCGCTCGGCAGACGCGGTTCCACACATGCGCAGTAGATCGGCGTGTAAATACACATGCGCAGTAGATCGGCGTTTACACAAACAACTAATCAAACATGACGACACTCATGCAAGAAGAAGAAGAGCTGCTTTGTC
>JAVQJD010034056.1:0-27035 GCA_036023655.1 Nannoperca australis | reverse complement strand
CAATGATGATCTGCTGATCTGCCTGGTTCTGCTCGAGGTTTCTACCTGTTAAAAGGGAGTTTTTCCTTGCCGTTGTTGCCTAGTGCTTGCTCATGGTGGGAACGTTGGGTCTTTGTGTGCGTGGAAGTTGGTCTCGACCGGCTCCATGTGATTGAGTGCCCTGAGATAACTTTGTTTTGATATGGCGCTATATAAATAAAATTGAATTGAATTGAATTGAATATATATACGTTATATCGTTGGTATGTCTCTGACCGTCATTATCATTCTTATTGAATTCAGGAGATGATAACAGCGGTGTACAGGGCCTGTGTGATGTTAGTGCTTCGACTCATACTACACCTTGATGAGACGTGCAAAGTATTCTCCTTTGATGTAGTTGTCTGATTTCAAGTAGATCTCTCGCAGTTCACTGGCTCCCACAGGGTTGTATTTGGAGTTGAACTTGTCAAACCGATGAAATGTTTGTCTTCCCTAGGAGAGTGAATCGTGTGAGAGTGAATCTTACGTACTGATGAGCGCGTTCTCATTCCAACAAAGTGACTATATTGATTATTTTCAGATTACACATTAAGAGGACCTTGCGTGGAACGTAGAAATTGATTGCGTAACACCATATGAAATGCATGAACACCCATAATTGCATCCTTGTGTCAATAAGCACAGGTTAGTGGCTAGTGAGGAGCTGTAGCTATTTGCAAATGACAAATTAGTTCCTGGCAGGCACGTGGGATTATGTGATTACCTGATCTGTAATATACAAGATGAGCCTGATGCAGAAATGTTACTGGAATTGTTTCAAGAACTTTTGACAGTTGCATATTTGTTCTTACAGCGTGCACGTCCAGAGAGTCCACGGTGAGGTCGTAGGGGTCCATGTCAAGCTTGTTGAAGACTTCCTTGAGTGAGATCTTCTGACTGCCCTTCTCCAAGACCACGCGATCTGCCTCTGTCTTGTAAGTGGTCTGTATAAATTTCAGCAGATGGTTCTGGTTCATGCAAGCAGCAGCGTGTATGTGTGTGTCCACCTGTGTTTGACATAAAGCAAACGGTGACAATGTGCATGCCTATATGGGACAAGTGACAGTAGAGCCATTAATTTAAGATTATTTAGACAGAAGACGTTAAACTTGGAAACAACTTGTGCTGTAGTGAGACAGCCCTTCAGCATAAGGGCTCAGACTGAAGCTGTGTCGGCCAGATGAATTGTATTACAACGTTTAAGAGTTTCTAGAAGTTATTCATTGTTTGCATACTGAACTAGATGGAAACTACCAACCAACCTTCCTGACATTGTAGAAGTCTCTGTGTGGGACGCATTTCAGCTCCTTCAGCTCTGCCATTTCATTCATCATTTCATGAAGGTAGAATTTAGACTCCAAGAAGTTCAAGCGTCTGTGACAGTAGGTTTTCCTGTGAGGCAACACAACCTCAGATCAGCCAAACATTTCATGTAGGAAAATGTAAAATGTCATTTTTAGAAACTACTTTTCATCTGCTGACTAATCCGCTGCTCCTGCCGTTCTGTCTCCATGTTTCAGGAAGAGAAAACGGTCTGTTTAAAACTGTCAAATGTCACTTTGACTTGTTAAGAATATTGAAACGGTGGGCACTCACGTTGGGCCGTCAGCTATCATTGCGAGGACATGGCTCAGGTCTATGGCAAAGGTCTCAAGGTCGGGGTAAGGGAGGCTGCGAGGCTGCTGCTGTTTCAGGGCCTCTGCGTTGTCGTAAACGTTAACTATGCCATCCTTCATCTGCAGCTCGTAGTTCAGGTCCTCAGGAATACCCTCCATGGAGTACGGGTCCTCCCCTTCGTGTGGGGAAGGCCAGATGTCTACGGACGATGGGAGTAAATGAGGCATGATCATAGTCATTTAAACTCTAGAGAATACTTTACAATAGGACTAAGTCATACGGACAAAAACGGTATCGTATCATTAAAAATATTGAAAGAGTTCATTAACATTATCACGATTATAAAGTGTGTATCTTAATTTTTTACTGTGGTCAGGACAATTTGGTCATTCTTTAAAGATAGCAGCATAATTAAAACTTATGTCATTATGTGTTGCTCATGTTCTGTGATGTTTTAGTATTGCCATATAACCATTACATTTGTCACAAGAAAGACCCAAAGGGATGTTGTTCTTAATAATCTGTGAGACTTGTGATGAATTGTGTTGTAATCTTTGCTTTGAGGGAAGATAACGGTGGTGTTCTTGCACCACACTTTTCTGAGATCAACCTGCCAGTAAAAACATGTATTAACATGTCTTCTTGAAATTTCCATTTCTGAAGTTTGGTAGGCTTTGTTCATTTTGGTTGTTGCAATGGCTTTCCTGTTGTTTTATGCATGCTATCTAGTCACCTGTTTCTAAACTTCACTTTTTACTAGTCATGGTTAGAGCTGAGGAATAAAGCAGCTCCTCTATAATATGTTTTTAGCACTTTCCTCTGCAAATCCCGTCTCTAACATTAATGCTCTTTGGAAACTATTTCTGCAGCACGTTGTCTTTCTCTACCTGTTTGCTGGGTTGCACTCAGGAGAGGCTTCTGGAAGCTTGTAGTCAGCTCTAGCTCGACTGACCTTGGTTCACACGGCCTCTTTTTAAGTCCTACCTTCTTGTTTCTGCTCCGTCTGAATTGTTTTGCTGACCTTGGATGTGCGAGTGCCGCCCACACACAGACTGTAGTCTTCATCATGTCAGCTAATCGTGGTTTACTGACAGCCAAGTCAATATCTTTTCATCTTTTTAATTACAGGACCCAATCAGTCTTTCCTCAGTTAACTCCTCTACCACATATCCTCCATGTTTTCGTTTTTTACCCAAAGAGGAACGTGATGTTGATTGTTTGAGCTGCAAAAACAGCTTGTACAGGTCTAGAATGAAAGTACTCAGCCTCTTTTTCTATAATGATGCAAAGTGTTTTTTATGCCCATTTCAATTCTTTCTTTAAATGATATCTTTAATGTTAATTAACATAGAAAACTGGTTCCTATAGGTTTATGTGATGCTGTCAGTTTTGTTTCTGAGAACTTATGTTTTGTCATTTTGCCGTGGCAAACAGGTCTAAAGTTTATGTCTATGAGTTTTGGTTGCCGTTGCCATGGAGAAGAAGAAGAAGAATCAGAGTGGCAGCAAACCGAAAACGTTTCGTCGTTCCAGTTGAGAACTAAACGCGGCACCATAGTTTTTGAATTCACCCACAGTTAAATAACAGTTTAAAGGTGAATTGGTTTAAGATGCTTGATTGTTTTGATTTGATCTCAACACCATTTTATCTTCAGCTTCCACCCTCTATTAGTGTCGCATGTTACAGAAATTTAAGCTTAGTGATTGGATGTTTCTTGCCAAAATGCACCTTGGGAGTTTCATGTCTGTAAAAGTGATCCAACTGTTGACAGGTAACCTTGTCAATGGGAAAAATGAATATCATTTTTCATCTGGAACCAGGGGCTCACAAAATAGCTCCTCCAACTGTGCAACTCTTATTGGGCGTCCAAAAGTAAAGACTAGATAAATGTGTTATATGTTTTAACTTGGAGTATTAACCTGTGTCCAAATGGCCCCTTACCTGGCACGATCTCATCCTCCTCGTTCCACTTCTCATTTTCGGTGTTGCGCAGAAACCGGGCAGTGGTCCTGGGGAAGTGATGGTAGGCCAGTCTGGAGTATTTCTCTCTGATGAATAGTGCCTTAAGAAGACTTTTGGCTGCCTGCTCATAATCCTCAACTGTGATCTGAAAGTCATGGAAAAGTTTTTAGTGTTTAATTTTTTATTTTAGAAGCCAACTCTGTCTTTAAATGCCATTGTCAGAATATTAATAATACGTTTAAACTATGGTACACTACTTAATGCACGCTGTTTCTGGTGTCTTACGTCGACTTAAAAGCAACACCTGGCAGCCATACTGGAGGTCCTCAGGTCTTGAGCAACACTGGCTCTTAAGAGCAGATTGCATTTCAACAACTACACAATTGGCAATCTCAGCAATTTTGAACTCACATTCATGTCTGTCCTTTTCTAGGGTAAAAACAGTTTTCTCTGTATTTTGTTTTAGATATTATCATACAATTGCCAGTTTCCAGAGAATAAACCCTTTAAATGTGGGTAAAAACATGGCCTTTATTCTAAAACTCTTAGACCAAACATCTTTTTATTTTCTGGTGTGAATGATCATTGTAGCATCACTGGGTCTCTACCATAGCTATAGACTTTAAGGCTTGTTCCCTCTTGTCTGGCATGTGTATTTGTTATTTGCGTAAAGCCTCTTTACCAATGGTGGTACCTATTTTTAATTCAGAGAGATCTCTGTGTTCATATTATGTGTTGTTGTGCTGGAGTGTTAATCCTGTTTACCCCGGCACAGTAATCTCCACTGATGGTTACTCTCTGGAAGTCTGGAAAGCTTGCTGCGAGAAGAGTTTCAGATGTTGGGGTGAGCACCGGGGAAACCACAGACATGGCCCAGTCACCACTGACCGGTATCTGCAAAGACTGCGAACGCTTCAACATGAAATTCTTCTTCCTAGCGACACACGAGAGAGGACAAGCATCACCATCCTAACAAACTAAAAGCTCACATTTGTCTAAGGTCCACTGCAAAAAGATTGGAAGTATTTTCTGTTTGCTTGGAGATTTAAGAAGCAAAGGCTGTGAAAAAATAGGCGTATTTGCTCCAAAATATGTCCTACCTCTTAGCAGACTCCTGAGAATGCTGCTCAGCTAGCTCCTTCTGCAGCGCCCGCTCCCTGTCCTCAATCAGACCGATGGGACAGTCCTCCTGCACGGTGAACAGTGCCATAACACCCTTGTTGTCCTCCTCCTTCAGGGCTGAGGCGTACACCTTCTCCGCTAGCAGACAAACCTTCTCGTCCACTTCACTCATTGACATTTTTGGGAAAAGCCGTGGCGTTTCTGAGGGAGATAAGATTTACGTTTTGCCAAGAAAGGTGGATTTTATAAAGGTATCTCAGAAGAAAGTGTATTATAACTCATAATTTGCAATGATATTGATGATAAGGCTGGATTCTGGGCAGAAAGCTTAAGTTCATATAGGCCTTTGGTGAGTGCTGGGTTATTCCAAATGACAATTATGAGTCTTTTGCTTACAGTTAAAATGTCCAAAATGTTCCTGCTGGTCCACTAGGTGGAGCATTCAAAGGAAATGACAAAATACACAAACTATCTTTCACTGGTGCTGGGCAAAGATTAAAATACAGAAATGACATTGTTGCTTTAGTGGAATCATTGTGATCACTAGGAATTAGTTACTTCCAGCAGCCATTACCACGAGTTATTGGAGTAGTTTGAGGTGAACATGGTTTTAGAATCTGAGCAACTTGCTAACATGTCATATTTCATCTCGTGAAATATGATAGCACTTAGAAGAGAAATAACATTATCTTGGCTGTAAATACAAATACAAGCAAGACAAACGTGAACTTGGCGTGTTTTGCAACGCCTCATCTTAAATCACACCAGTAAACATGTCTTGAGTGGCCGACTTGTGTTTCAGTGCCGGCAACGTGTTCTGCCAGCGTATCGGGCAAAGTTACAGTAAACACAGTTAATCTCTGTGACCTCTCCACCCCTGGGGGGGGGGCTAAGGGTCACGCTCTCTGGGAAACACACAGCACTGTGAATAATAAGCAACACAGAAAACTTGAAAGTCACACTTTTCACTTCACAGTCTTGTTATTTGTCGACTGGTGCATCACTCGGTTTAGTTTGTTTGATGTGAAACATAGTGCAACTATTTCTAAGACATTATCATGCAGTTACGGTGTTTTTATATAAGGTATGAATTTGCCATTTTTATCTAGTTTTTATGCTTTTCATTGGTGCTGCATTTTTCCATGGTAGTCAAAATTGTTTTCTCTACAACTCAATTTGAGTTAGTGTTTTTGCAGGATCTCTAAACCAGATCAACTAAGCAACAGGAAACTTAAGTAAACGTTCCCAAAGAATGTACAGATACGTTTTTTTATTAATTCCCATGATTCAGATTTGTCAACTTTTTGTTGTAAATGGAAAACGAATGTCTGACCATTTGTTGTTAGAACTGCAGATCTTGGCATGCCATCATTTTGGTTCCCTTTCGGTTGGAAAATGCTGATGTTTATTTTGTCCTGACCTGATTCTCTTACATACCCATGGCATGAACTATGGTCCTATTTTTAAACTTGAGACCCTGTGAATTCATGTTTTCAACAGACTAGATGAAGGACAACAGAGTTGTTTTTTTAAATAGCCTGCTTGCTTAATCCCCCTGGTGTGAAAACTTCTGTTGCTATCCAACATCCCATCAGTAGTGGAGATGTTTGGCTATTCTGATCACCATGTCATCACTGTTGCTGATAATATTGATGTTGCAGCCAGTGTAGGTGTAGGTCACTTGGCCACGTCCAGCATGGAGGTATTTGAATCAACAAGCTAAAGACAGCATATGTTTTGCCGTTGTATCAAATGACAAACGTCTCTGCTGCAGACTCGCCATCCTGAGTGGTTTAAGTGCAACTCTATCCGTCTGAAAACTTTGAGCGATCTTGGCGCCTTCCCAGATGACACCCTTAACATTTGCCCTGGCACTGGCACAATATTCTGCTTGCTCCTTGGCTAACACATTTCGGAAGCAGTCATTCCTGACGAGCCTCTTGGCATGTGTACTCTCTCCCTGCTGGAACAGCTGTGCAACCTCTAGGACGACCTTGACCCACATCCCCACATTATAGAAACCTGACGTACACAAAACAGTCTGGGAAGAGGTATTTTTAACATATGTAATAAAACCTAAATTAATATGCTGATCTGTTTTTTTTTAAAGAATAGACCTTTTATATAGTCAACAACATTTCTTATCAATTAAGTGCTTCAATAAATCACAATATTCTTAATAGTATTTACACCCATTTGTTTCAGCTTTTGAAACTGAAATTGTAGGATTAGAAAGTGAATCTCCCATCAAGTCTCGCCTCACACCGTAGATGTTAAATGAACCTCTTAATTGTCATCACATTGCATGTCGGTGTCACTGCACAGCTCCATAGTCAGTAGAGGAAGCTCTGTCTGTCTCTTACCTTCTGCTGTGATTTTGGCCATGTTTGGCTCTTTCAGTCTCTGCCTGTTGAGTCAAGTATTTCAGCTTTCATGTGTCTGTTTCTCTCTCTTCTAGACTCCCTAGCTCTTAGCTTGTGGCTACACTATTTTCATACGTCTGCCACTTGTTTTCGGGTCTCAGAGAACACTTAAAAGTGTTGCTGAAACCTCTTCACACTTTCAGGGCTGTCCTCAGGTCTGGTGTCTGGATCTTTCTTGTATCTACGATGCGTCTCTCCTAAGTTTTCACTCCGACTGCGACAGCCAGGCTTTGCTCTGCTGTTTATGTGGTCCGCTTGTTGTATGCATATTGCAGCTGCTAGTTGTTGCTTTCTGGAGTGCCCCTCTCTATCTCTATTTTGGGGTGTTGAGAGCGTCATGGCAACTAATCCAAGCTGCTATGTCACAACTGGCTGCTAACATGTGAGCGGTTATCTGTGAGCTGGGGCAATAAGGAGGGAATTAAATACTATGGCTCTAAGGTAATATCAAAGCCCTGGGAAAGTACATTTGAAAAACTCTTAATTCTTTCCAGATGACAGGGTGTAGCTTTGGCCACTGGCCATGCACTTAAAGTCCAAGAAAGGCCATTCATTGAATATAAACAGTTTTTTTTGTGGCAATTATTTGGATTTGCAGTTTTTTAAAGAATCCATTATTTATCAAAGTAAACAATCCCAACAATCTCCATTATTAAGCTAGCATGTAAGGGTTTATGCTGCTGCAGACGGTGTGTTTACTGCAGAAAGTCATGGAAATGTAGTTGTTTAATGAGAAACTTAATTTCCTTAATCTTATAAAGGATTAAGAGAAACTTAAATTAATGCCATATAGAGGTACTGCAAATTTAAGTAAATAATCATTAGTAAACTAAATGATACAATGCTGATGTTAAATACTGACATTTCTTACCAAATGTATTAAAATCGAGTTGTAGCCTGGAGCAAAGTCATCTCGTTATCTCGACCTTCTTGTTTGTTTTTTTACGTTTTTGCTGTTTCATCGATGCTAGAAATGCTGTAGCGAGTAACTCACTATTGTTCACATTTTAAGACGCCGCAACTTATGTTTTCTTTCCACTGAAAAGCAGTAGTGTATTTGTAAAATGCATCCCGTCACATTTAGGAGTGCCCGTCTACTCACTGAGAAAAGGAGCTGAAATACATTTCTGAGAAAACTAGTGAACCTGTTTGAGTGGAAGTCACAAAATCATCTGTGCACCAAACGGTTGCTCCAGGCTTTTTACAGTGTACAGTACTTTTAAAGTATGCAGTGTGTTTGCAGAAGACATTTTCCACGTGGTTTACGGTTTCATTGTTGTCACCTACAAACCAAAACCCACTACAGTTGTTGCCTGAAATGTGTAACTCTAACTTTTTGTCCAAACTGGAGCAGCATTTTGCTTTAGTGCATAAGTGCTAATATGTGGACATGACAGGTGTCCTTGTGTTACTTTATGGATGCCTGTGTATAATTTGTTCATACTACACTGGAGTACTTACTCACCTTTCCCAAAGCAGGGTGTAGACTGCTGCTTACAAAGGGGCGTCTCCCTTCTCTTCATTTTGATCTGTGTTGACCCAAGAGAATAAAAGCTGTAATTAATTCAATTCAATTAACAAGGAACTAGTCCACAATTCAGTGGTGGAGAAGAAATTCTGAGTGAGCTGGTCGAGTTTACAGTACAAAAATAAGGTATTGTTCAGACTGCCAGCTCAAACCTGTTGTTTTTAGAAATTCTGGATAGAAATAAAAAAATCCAGAGTGGCAGAAGTGCATCAGAGCGGCTGTATACAGCCTCCTCCGTGGCACCAGACAAACTCAGCAATGGACGTTCGGCGTTATTGTGATGGCTCTCCATTTCTCATGCTTCCACTTCTCATTACCACAGCAACCCGTGCAGATAGCAGATAGATTGGTGATTCTAGACACACTAATCCAATCTGATCTCTTGCGAATAACTGATTTGCCTGCAGTCTGAATAAAAGCCAGAGTGGCTGCAAAGTGGTACAGTATGTTGACTAGACATTTCAAGAGAGTGCACTTTTGAGAGTGCACTTTTGGGTTAACTTCCATTTCACTAGCTTTTGCTGGAGGATTTCTTTCATCAGAATATTGACAGCAAGCTTCTCATGAAGTACACTAACAGGAAACCATCAGTGGAAGTAGACATTGACTCACTGAGGGTAGTGGAAAAGAAGGGGGTGAATTCCCAGCTCTTTATTTAGGTCAAGAGTGGCAGGTGAGAAGTTGTGGTTGTGAGAAGATTCGAATTGAGAAATGATTAAGCTGGAGCAGAATGCAGCCAAGTGTTCTAATATATATATATATTTATTTATTTATTCTGTGCAGGAGGTAAAGTGCAGTTCAGGTCTCATCACAATGCACACACACATACACACACGCACACACACATGGAGCTCTCAGGAAGTCGAAATCAACAGCAGAAGTACGTTTTCTGCACTGTATTGACTATCGATTACTCACACATTCAAAGAAAAGGTGTGAATGTAATGAGAGAAATCCATGTAGACACTTCTAGCATTTTAAAAACTAACAGAATACGATTTAGTACAATAAAAATAAAAGAAAACGTCTTTAAATCAATAATTTTGAGAAATTAGGAATTATCTCAGTGTTGGGTCTCGTTTAAAAAACAACAACATAAGCCTCAACATGGCTTTTATTTCAAGAAATATGCAGGTGACAGTGAAAGTCTATGAGGGTTTAATTCTTAGAGTTTGGGGAAGATATCAAGACTGTTGACTAAACAGTGGCTGATGTTCAATGTCCCATTTAACAAAGTACAACTGATCTGACGCGGCCGACACTTGCGAGGGCAAAAGAAGTAGAAAAGAGAAACTCGGTCGGGCAGTTGGTTGAGAAAGTTTCACATTAAATGTTGTTGTGGAATTTCCTGTTTTTCTGAACAACAGAAACATTGGGTCACACTGCTCTTTTGCTGTGTGTGTGTGTGTGTGTCAGTGTGTGTGTGTGTGCGTCAGACTCTGTACTGACATTCATTCAGTGTGTTACTGTCAGTGTAGTAACGACACTATTGTGAACAGGTTTGTGTATATTTAGATATTCAAATTTAAAATTCTAATTGTATGTAAAGCCTTCAAAGCAACAGTGGCAGCTGAGGTAGTGTTAGAGTTTAAAAGGTTTACTAGTGGGCTATAACTTGTGGTTAAAAGTTGGAGCAGATCTTGTATATATCCCGTCTTAGCCCTGAAATGAGTCTTTTCTGCGATGTATACATAAAGATACTTGAAGATACAAGCAACACGAGCAGTCGTGATACTTGGGCCAGTCTCTGTGATGACTTCTCCATCCAGTAGGGCAGGGCTTTTCTTTTTTAAAGGCATGTGAGGCTTGTTGGATTTGTGGGAGAAGATGTGGACAAGTTCTAGCCTGATGATGGAACGCCATACTATAGGGTATCTAACACCCTGATCTGACAGAGCTTTTTGCCGGTTGCAAAATGCGAGGCGCACTCACTACCCTTTATTTATGTATTTATTCTTTTTTTTTAAGCCTATAATTTACAAAAAGGAGCAACTAACTGGGATTTCGCTGTGAATTAAACCAATAGATCTTACAATCACAGAAGGCCCGCCTCTCGATTCATCCGATTGGAGAGTGCGTGTGTGTGTGTGTGTGTGTGTGTGTGTGTGTGTTGTGGTGGAAACGTAAATTACGTAGGGAGCTTTTCTGCTCTGAGTTGAAGTTTATTCATTTGATGTGTTTTGCTCCTGCAAAAGCACGAGGCGCTTCAGGCGTCTAAAATTGTGAGGTGCGCAGGGCACATGAGCAGCTCGTAAACCGTTGATTGCTTATAAAGAACAACTGGAAAAAGACGCCTCACTGCAAAAAAATGTGTCCTGCCTGATAAGAGTCTAAGACATACACAACATAAAAAATGACAAATGGCCGTAATTTAGGTTGCTGTATAAATATTTGGTTGAGTGCACTGATATCAATGGTACTGTATACAACCGGTCACTTGTGAAATATCTCAACATCTACAAGATAGATTGGGAATCTCTTTACAAAATGTTGTGCCAGACAATGAATCATAATGACTTTGGTGATTCCCTGAATTTTCCTCTCGCACCAACAAGAGGTTAAATTTGTCGTTTTGAGTGAAATCCCTCATCAGCTATTGGATTGTTTTCAGACTACCATGACATTTTTGTCCCAGATTTGTTGATGCCTTAACATTTCCTCTATCGCTATTACCAGGCCACATTTTTAATTAGTCCAACACTTAAGCATTGTCATTGTGAGCTTGTTGGCATGCTGAAGTTAGCATTTAGCTCAATGCACCACTGTGCCTCGGAGCCCCTAGGATGACTGATGACTCCACTCTCCGACTTTTCTGTCACACTGTAAAATGACTCATGACCCCATGACCCGCGTGGTGCGAGATAACTGGAAGGTGCTCACGGGCCACTGAGGCCACAGAAATAAGCGACCGGTCCATTCACAAGTCATTGATTGTGAAAACAACATGTTAACTGAATAACAGGAATCGTTTTGTCAGCAGAACTGAAATTTCAAGTTTCAGAGTCTGAGGTTGGACTGTGCTTTGTACCTTTCCAGGTAGATGGGTATTATTCCGCAAACGTAGTCCCTGACGTCACTGCTGGCTGTTTGTTGTGTTTGTTTAAGCCCATTCAGCACAAGTGCATTAGACTCAGATGATCAGGTTTCGTCGTTCAGTGTTTTATTGTACCTATATTACAATGGGCGGCTATGGCGCAGGAGGTAAGGCAGGTTGTCCATCAATCGTAAGTGTCCTTGAGCAAGTCACTGAACCCCAAGTTTGTAAGTCGCTTTGGGTAAAAGCGTCTGCTAAATGCCTAAATGTAATGTAATGTATATTACATTAAACAGTATAAACTAATTGATTGTACAGATACTCTATATAAATAGTTTCCCCTCAACAAAAGGTTTATAACAAGAAGCCATTAATAGAAATAGAAACTAGTTTGATGGTGAAAAAGGGTGGTGGGAAAAGGGACTGTTTCTTTAAGAGTTCATCTTTCTCTGAATTACCTATTTTTCTGTTTCCCTAACTGTAATCAAATTATTTTAGTTGTCTCAACTAAACATGAATGTTGTTTTATTCAATGTTTTGGAGGTCAATTCTCACATAACATTCATACCAGTGGGAATTGTTTAGTCTCTAGTGTACCTGACCTGGCTTGTCTTTGGACTAACAAGAGTGGAAATATGAGTAGCATACACTGTACTGCACAGAAAAACTGCTGGTGCTGAAAACCAGCAGTGGTGTTAACCACAGTACAACTATTATTCTCAATTAATAACAACTTACACTATTCTATTTATTTTATTCTGATACCAACGAGATGCTTTCCAATCTGAAAAATAATTATAGGATTGAAAATCATCTACTCCTTTTAGAAATGTGCAACTTTACTCTTTAATATCTGACTTGTATTAACCTCCAAGGCACAATACTGACACCACCATACAAAGTAAAGCAAGTGCTAGAAATGCAAGGAAATAAGAAGCGACAATAGATAAAAGAGCTAAAGAAGAGAAAAAGGCAAAGCCTCAGGTTCAAAGAATTGTTGATGCAGCAGCGTACTTACAGTTTGCAGGGTTGTACACAATGAACACACCTCTTGGGACTGTAGAGACCCTTATAAGGTGTCACAGGACAGAAGACACGTCTTGCCTGGTCTTGTCTTGTCCTCTTCTAGCATGCAGACGCCCTTTTACTCTTTTCACTGCCAGTCTGAAGGAATGTAACGGGTGCACAGTTTAAATGCGTGAAGTGACAGCGCTGAAGATGTGCTTGAGGAAGTGATCTGCATCAGTGTTGCTCAGTGAGGAAGTGCCGGAGGAAGCTTGTGTTTGCACCAGTACTTCTGCCACTTTATCAAGAGCATGGGAACTATTTATAGACCACACCCCTCCTCGTTTATTCAGGATGTATTCTGTTCAGGATGTGCATTCTTTGTAAAGGCGAAGTCTCTGTGTCGGATGGTATTCACATATAAATAGTGCATCTAATATAAATTTAAGGTTGAACCTTTTTTTTATGGTTAGGATTTACCCTACATATTTAAAGAAAGTAAGGAATCAATCAATCACAGAAAAAGATTAATTAATTCAAGTTTGCCTTGAGCTTTGTGCTGCTGACATGTGACCCTACCGCAGGTCGGGGTCGGATTCAGCCGGGCTGCGTTGCCTGGGCGAGACCGTCTGATGTCCAAAGACCCAAAATACCCAAGTATGCCTGTTTGCCAAATCTACTCTACCGTATACACTTGTGTTGACACAGAAAATTTGCCTCAATTGCCTTTTGAATTCTTATCTGCTCACAGTGAAAATTATACTGAGAGATGCAGGAGGGGATAATGGACTATTGTTAAAAGAGTAAAGATTTCTTTCTTGCTTTCCTGAAATTGTTTTGGCAAAGTTACTGTGAATGTAATCAACCTAGTACCTACAGAATCATATCAGGCTCGGTTTGTTCTCAAGTGTGGAAGTAAGTCTTACAACGCCACCACCTGGACAGTAAAGGAAATAAACGTTCCATCACTGAAGTCCCTCTCATGGCTGCTGGGAGGCCGAATGAGAATTTGAATCCTGTATTTTTGCGCAGTACCTTTTCCGTTGTTACGATATTTCTTGAAAACTATTATTTGATATTATAGCATTTTATATAATATATTAATAAAGACACTGAACAATTTAAATTATGTGAAATAGAGTGATTTTTAAGTTGTTTTGGTGTTCTTGTAGTCCAAACAGTGCCAAAATGTTTCTTGTTGCTTTCTACTTGCTGACCAATAAAGGCTTCACACCCTGAGGTGTGATTAGTGTAAGACTTTGTTCACACATGGTTGTTTACCAAGTTCCTCCTCGCTCGAACGGTTGGTTTTACAGAAGTAACTGAGTGTTGTTTGCAATCAGCGCAGGGATTTCTCTGGGATGTCAGCACACGTCATGCAGACATTACATCCGAGCAGACGACTGGGGGAAAAGCATTTACGCCGGACTTTGAGTTGTAATTAGAGTATAGCTCGACTGGCACTGGAGTTTTGAGGCCAAAAGTAATATTTAGCAGTTTAAAAACAAATAACAGATAATGATTGGCTGATAGTAAATAAAATATAACCACATAAGATGAACACCACAAACCATGTTGATGTGGATCCCTTGTTTTTGTTTTCCACCTTGTCGCTGCTCTCTGGTGGAGAAACTATATAATGGAGACTGTTTCTTCAAACCTCGTCTGGCATTTCTCTACTGCAATTTCTTGTTGTTTATCGGCCGACACACTGGTACCGATATATCTGCAATAAGATAATATCTCTGATCAATAAGCTGATATATTGCCTTATTATCAAGTGGGAGACATCTCCCACTTGGCACAAAGGTATGAATGGAAAGAGAACAAAAGTATCCACAGCAATTTAATAAAATATAGATCCTCATTTGAAGAAATTTGTATAAAAACTTGATTCAAGTCAAAGTCATAGACTTGAACCGTACATTTGACGTAATATTCTACTTATTCCAGTGGGGACGTTTTGATGTTTTAATGTGTAACCAGAAATAACCAGATATATGATAGAGTTGTTTATTGTTTCAGGACAGTGTGACCACTCTGCACATCGGTGGAGGTCAAATTCCATAGTGGTGAACATCTGTATCTAGTCCTCCATTTGAGTGTTTCTGATTTGTAGAGGAGCACGCTGCTTGTTTCTCTCCATTCATCAAAACTCAGGACTGTCTGTGCCAAAATATAAATCATTTTGTTGAAATGCCGCGATTACGCAATTTTAGGAACCCGAGACAAATTAAATTTTAGTGCATGTGTTTCTTTGACACAGTGCAGCTGATAACGTTTTATTTTTAGAAAGGAATGTACACCACTGGTTCACATGTGCTGTTCTTTCTAAAACTCACGATTTAATCCTATTTCACTACGCATACCATCGTAACATGCTAAGGCACGTGCACTGTGTTGCCCATGAGACACTAGCACACACATGCAAGTAGAAGATTTTGATACCAAGTCACCAAAAAACGTCAAAGTCGCTTCAAGTTATTTTCGTTGTTCTTTATTTTTTATTAGCTTGTTGCATTCTTTCATTTATTTCAAAACCAAGAACACCGCCAGCCAGCTGAACACTATTACAATTCCTGCCATGTTGTCACCACCAGACATACATCATGTTACCTAATACCATGTCATGTCATTTCAGCGGATTCATGAGTAAATTGGGATTTAGTACATTCAAATAAAGAAGCAGATATATTTCAAAGCTAAGGCATTTAAGATGAAACATTTAATATTAACACAGTAAGTACTTTGTTGAATGTGCTTGGCCTGCATTCGTTACATGCTGCCTGCTGCAAAGCTAGATGGCAGCACAACACTTCTATCACGTCCTTCAGCTTTATTGCAAAAAGAGGCTCTCCATCACTTCCCCCTCGCATCCAAAGTCCGGCCAAAAACTAGATGACTTCATTGCACTTGTTTTAAAGATTTTTTGGGATGGTGAAAAGGCATGCATGGCCACTTCACTCATTCATTTCCAATAATGTATAATCATCACAACATAACTCAGTGATTAGACACTTAATTCACACAAAGAATACAGGACAAGATACTTATTTACACAGTTAAGATACATACTTCATTGAAGTTAACATCCAAAAATGTAAAATATGTATTTTGGCTATATAAAAATATAGTTGTATTGTATGCTTGAATATAAGGTAGCTTTATATAACCTTATATACAAGCTGATAATTACATATTTCTTTATGTATATGCCTAGTACATATTGTATAAATTGCACTTCACAAGCAGTTGGCCACGTTCAGGATCCTGCATGTTGTGGTTTGGGGTCCAGTATTGTCCGTTTCAGTAAAGTCCTCCCCCGTCGTGGCCTCTGTTCCTCCAGAGTTCATGGCTACGTCAGAGAGGATCTTCAGGAATTGTCTTCCATCTCAGCTGCCAAGCTCACTTTGGAAGCTGAAGAAGAGACAGACATTCTTGTCAAGTCGTGCACGTCTGTGTTGAATTCATCAAGTCACACACTTGTTCAGACCCGCAGTAAACCTGCACCTAATCATGCACGAACACTTTCTATTATTGGAATCCCTCTTTCCTCTAGTGACTTGAGCAAATCTTCCTCTGAAGTGTACAGGCGCAGCAGCCGTTCTTCCTCCATATCTAATTGTAAATATTTGGAATAAAACCTCTGAGGGGAACTTATCTTCATCTGTTGTGAGCAAATAACCCCAACAAGGATTTTCCTTTGCCTTTCCATGCCTGTGTTAGGCCACTGTGCGTGTGCTTTTGTGTCTGCAGAGTCGCTGACCAGCTTCAGTGCTCCGTCTTTGTCTTCCTATCTGGAGGGCAAGCTGAGTGACTTCCTGTAGTGAGCGGCGGCGGCGGCCGTAGCCATTCGAGCCAATCTTTTTCATAGGAGCCTTGGCCTTTTTTGAGGGGTCAATCTTGGTCAGTCGGTCGATCAGGTCGTGGTATGCACATGTGAATAGGAAGCAGACGGATGATGCAGACCTCCTGGGTCTGATTTTTGCTGATATCTGATGAATCCCAAAGCTGGAAAAGGAAAAGAAACATTCATGCTCTATATTCAGACTGCTTTCCAGGGTTGTTCAAATCTGACCTGGCAACACATAATATGTTGACAGGGTTTAAATCCAAACTGTCATCAAGATTCATCTAAACTCATGTAAATGCATGCGGCAGATAATAGATTATCCAGTCTTCAGTTACCAACCTTCTTTAAAATATCAACGGTGGACATTTTATTTGTAATTTTAACTCCTGTAATATCAGGCGGCATCTGCAGCACCTTCAAACACTTAATAAATGCAGTGCTTTGGGGGTCCCCTGGTAGCCTGGTACTGCCTATGCCCCTGGTCGATCAAATCAGCCCCTAAATTGCAGCTTTTCTTGTTACCTTGAAGGAGGTGAGACAAACTTTGCGTTCCCGTCCTTCTGTGGTCCAGCGTGGATGTCTGAGTGCCGCTCGTTGTCTGTCACCAAGTTGTTGCAAAGGTCTCTCTTCATACGGCTCTGCATCCATACTCTAAACCTGCCACACGGGACAGAAGAGGTTGTGATTGCAAAAGCTGACACATTATAGGGTACAGACTTAAAGTGATAATGTCAGAGTGTGACATCCAAGATATGAGAGATTTCATTTGATGTCAGTGTAGCTGGAGAAGTTTCAAACAATTTAGTTGGATCAGTTATCACGAAGGAGACCGACCTTTACTTTCTGTATCGGCATATATGTCTAATGAGTAGTTATATAGTTTGTTCGTATAATGCCCCGCTCATGACATATCTTGATCACTATATTGTCGTAACAAACTTGAGGATCCTTAAATATAATTTCTGTGTGTTTAGGCATTAGCAGATATAGTTATCACACAAAACTTTCAAATATCTATCGGCCTCAAAAATCCAGTATCTGACGAGCGATAGCAAAACTCTGACTCGTGCCATTAAGGGCGAGCACCAGAATTGAATGTTAAAGGACAGAATGATTAGGCTTTTGTCTTTTTGAATGAACACAATGATGATCAGGCAGCTCACCTTTTTTTCAGACTGGTGTTGAGCTCCCCTGTGGCTCCTTCTACCAGTGACAGGACAGAGGTGAAGACACAGCAACAGATGACGGTCTGCAGAGCTAATCTCATTTTGTCTTGGAGCTGTTTTAGTGGTAAAGATAAAGAAATTATATTTAGGAGGTTGGCTCCAAACTGCTGCCACAACTGGTGATTAATTAGTTTAAGACTGCATTGAAGACACAGTTAATTAAAATCTGGAGCAGGATGGTTAAAAGTCAGTTTTGCTTGTCAGTTACAAATCCAGTATTTATGGATTTGTTTGGCAGGTTATTGAAGAAACATCCAGTCATCAGTTCACCCCAAATCACTGAACTCATAGTCCTTGAAACTCCTTTCCCAAATTTGACAGGATATACATTTATGTTCTTAAATATTGAAGAATTCTCTAGCAATCTTCAAAAGAAGAAGAATCTTAAACTTAAAGTTTTGGAGAAAGTCACTTACCTCCGGCTCTAGCTTCCAACTTGTTGTAGAGAATTTATGATGCACATCCAAGTGTGTTGTGTACTGTTAAGCAGAGTTAAGTTGTAAAGAGTTTACCATGAGTTGAAGTCTGAAGTTTACACTGCTAACATGAGAAGCTTTATAGAGGGAGGGAGGGTGCTGTACCTGAATGCCAGACCCAGTGGGAGGGACTGTGGGACAGTTCATGTCAACCCCGTCCACCCCACATGTAGACAGTCGAACCAAACACGCAGAGAGAGATTAGAATCAGAAATTCCAAAAATGCAGTGACTGTTGAATGCTTATTAGTTGGTGTTAATCTCAATTCTAGTTTTAAATGCCCCCTTCTTGTTTGAGAAAGTGTTTAAAGAATTGGTTTTGTGCATTTCAGCGTTTTGTGTATTTCAAAGTTTTATTTTTTGGTTCTGCAAATGGGAGACTTACTGGTTGTTTGGGAAGTTATATGGGTGCATTTATTGACCATGCATGCTTTTAAAGGAGTAAAGTTGGGTGTAAACGTTAATAGTGCAATTATCTCCAAAGGAGATGTGTTTTTGGTTAGCCATCTGTGAATTTAAATTGCCACAAAAGGCTAAGTATATTTAAATTAGCACTGTGTTGTTACAGCAACTGCATGCACTGTATACATTTTAGGGAGGGAACAGGCTTTTTACTGAACTTGTGCTCCTCCAGATGACTTAATCATTCTAAGTGCTACTTACATCCACCAGTAGTTACTTCCAAAACTGACTGCACGTTGTGTAAATCAGTCACATGTAAAATACTGTTGCTTCACACTATGCTAATTGTTAATTCACCAATAGATAAACTACTTCAAAGATGCACAAAAACACTGAAATATTAATTGAGGTTTAAAAGATGTATGATGATTTTAGGATTTTGTCTTTGGTTTCTGTGGGAAGTGATGTAGTGTCAGGTGTTCTGGTATCAGGTCTTAACATTTTAAATCGGGACATGTTATTTACTATTTTTACTTAATTTGTTCACAGTGTGAACATGATATCTTCCATATAAAATTATCCCACACACAATAAAATTGATTATGGATGTTTGTAGGTCATGGTGGTCAATAAAAAAAATAACAAATAAACGTAGTGATCTCACAACAACACCCGCCATAATATTGCTGTACAAGACACCGGACCACAACTTAAAGACACCAACGTATCATCCTTTCCCATTTTACTGGACCTTATGGACCAAACTACAGGTGTGACAGCGCCCTGACAAATCGCTTAAAATTATAGACTAACCCTTGTAAACCTGCGAATTTAATGTCCTGCTCTTCTGATAAACTGAATTGACCGTTGGCAGATTAAAAGTCATAGCAGACCTTCCCTGTTTCTTCAAAATATATTCCCTCCAGCTTGTGTTGACCTGCAATACAGCTGATGCAGTCGCAGCCCACATTATAACCACAATGTCAGGCCTGTTTTGATCTGACTTTACAAAACCCAGTGGCACCTAAAGGTTTGATGGGTCTAAAGAAGCACATGAGTAATGCATTTGGATGCCTTTTAATAGATAAACACAGTGTCGTCGTGGCAACAACACTGTACACTTCACCTGACCAAAAAGGGTGATTCAGTGATCTGTGTTTTAACACGATCCGTAAATGACTTGCCCTGTATCTGTTTTGCAGGGCGTGCCTGGTGCTGCAGAATTTCATTATTCCTAACAGACTGTACGTCGTGATCAAACTCTGTCTGACACCTGTGGCTTTGATACATGTTATTTTGTATCCACATCAGTAGGTCAAGATCTTGTTTTCATCTGTATGTAGTTCCTAAATACATCAAAGCAAAAACCAAACAGGGCAACTTGTTGCTGCAAGAATAGCTTTTACATTACGTATATAATAAATCAAGACAATATGTTGTTTGGTTAGGGGATGTATGAAGCTGTGATTGATTTCCACAGTCAGGGGTCAGTAGAGCACAGTGTGAGCTCAACATTGGCAGACACCCATTATCTGATATTATTAGATATTCAGTGTCTATTTATAGTTGCACATTTCACTCTGTTTTTATTACTTCTGAGATAGAAAGACAGGAATTACAGGGATTTCATTAACGCTCTGGTCCTCTGGTATGTCATATCATGGTGCTATTCATGGGTCTGAAAGATAATACTCCCAGGAAATGCACTGAGTGATATGCACTGTCTAAATATGAGGCCCAAACATTCCTCTTAGCTGCTTTCCAAACAACGGAAAATCGCAGCGTGTGTGTTGTGTGGGAAAAATACAGGATCACATATTTACCATGTACAGGTGGAAAATATCAATTTGCTCAAGGGAAATACAATGTTCCACCAATTCCTCCCGATGTGTTTAGAGGGAAATAACAGAACAATCTGCACTTTATTAGGTGTTTACTAGTCTCACCGTCATTGTTTTCCGTTGCCAATAACCAATATGAGGTGCCGTGAATTTTGTGTAACGTTACAGCCCTTATATTGCTTGATATCAGACAGCATTGTCTACTTGTTACACTCCATTTCCATCTTTATAGTTAGAATTTGCTGTGGTTTCGCAAAATAAACACAAACTAAGATCTCAGGCAATACTGAGAAGACATGTCGTTCAGATTTCAAGTACTTTTAATCAATTTAGAACAGCCTGGATCGCAGCGTCTAGCTTGTCTATAGTTGATGAGACATCTTGTTGTTTTCCATCATGGTTCTATGCACTTTATGTAAAGCTCTTATTTGGAAGTCGCTTTGGATAAAAGTGTTTGCTAAATGTTATGTAATGTAATAGTGGTTGCCGTTGATATTACTCGTCCTTGGTTCTGGCACACAGCTGGACAACAGCGCAGGGATGTATGTTTTGTGTACTATTTCATTATTTCCATACAGGAAGAAGACTGTAAGATGCTTCCCAAACAACTGGGGAAACAGTAACTTCTGTAAAAAAGCTGCACACTCTCAGACAATAACCCTCGTCAAGAGGGTCAAGCTTAACTATCTGTTACTTTTCATTTAGGACAGGAGTCAGTGATTTTGCACAGTGCACTGGATAAGAGCAGAAATATTGCGCCCCCCTTTGCTTTTATTGAAGCAAGAATTGGTTTGACACCAAGAATCAGAATAAAATCGATTTGACAAAGATCTCCACCCCTAGCAGTTAATCCTCACGTTTTTTCTTAAGCTCTCGTCTAAATATTGAGGTTTCTTCCCAGTGAGAGCCTGGCACATTTCAAATTTTCTTCAAATTTCCACCTTGTGGGACCTGTGAGTCCTGAGAAGTCATGGGAGTTCCAGCACATAAACTCAGAAAACCATGTCTTAACAGCTAGTCCATTGGAGCCTGATGAGGCAAGTAAATCTTGAAGTGATGGATATGTGTAGAGTCCAGCTTTCTGTGGCGGGGTGACCAGTTGGACAGAAAGATCTTGCCTTGAATGAGAATGGAGCTCCCTCACAGGGAATCTCCAACATTGCGAGCTTCATCTACTGTTAAAGTGATGGTCTTGATATGTTCAGGTGCAGCTTGTTAACGTGGGGCTGTGTGGTGTCAGCGGCGATGCGGACATTGTACATGACTGATGTGACGAAGGTGAAGCTCTTTTGTGCAAAACACAAAAAGAGAGACTATCTTTTGGAAGAATGGTGTCGTTTTAGGCCACAGTGACAAAACGACCCACTGTACACCTGCTGAGCACCAATCAGCCGACGGAGAAAGTTGGTGACAAGCGTGTGAACATTGGTTTAGCTGCTCTATGCTCAACTATTTCCTAAAATAGTTCTGCTGTTTACCTCACTGTTGTTGAGACGGAGGATAAAATGATGGTGCAGTTTCCAGAGTTGTGAAATCTTGTCTCACAGCAGTATAAACCACTGTGTAGTGTTGTTGTGTCTAAGCCTTCAAATGAATGTATATATTACTTCAACCAGCTTAACTGGGTCACATTTCATTACCTCACTGATACTTGAAACATCACACGCTCCACCAACTCGGCCCATTGCGTCTTTTTGATTTCAAAGCAACTATGGTGCTGTTTTTCGTTTTGATGGACCAGTAACACGTACCCTCATGCATATGCACACACACACACACACACACACACACACACGCATCCTTTCAGCCCTCCTCCTTTCTATAACGCAAAACGGGTGCCCACCCCTCTTCACCTCCCACACTTCTGCCTCTTATCGCACTTCTAGTACTCTGTCCTCGCTCTCACCCTCTGGTTTTGGAACCTGACCCGCAAATCTCAACACACCACTTCAGTTACTTTCATTTGAGGCCTAGACAGACAAATAGGCCTCGCCACCCCTTCCTCCCCATCTTTCCTTTTCTCTGTTTGTCTCACACTCATCTCTTTCTCTCCCGTTTCAATTTCTGGTTCTTGTTCCCCTCCATCACGTCACCATCACACCCCCCTTTAACTGTCACCCGGTTCCCCACCCCATAACCCCCTTCCAAACTCACCAAGAGCACGTCCGGTAAATTCAGGACTTTTGAGTGGGAGTGCAGATTGAGCTCCAGCCGCAGGAGGCTTATGTGTTGATAAATCTAAATCAAGGCTGACAAATGACTTGTGCCGAGTGGGCTGGAGACACTGGGACAGGGGCACTGGGGAAAACAGGAATGTTTACACACTAACACAGGCTGATGATGTCCCCTGGTACTTGGCAAGCGCTGGGATAATTTCACTCCAGCAAAATACCTGGGGGAACTGCGCAACGCTGCTTCTTAGGATGACTTTCAGCCAATCAAGAGTGGCAACGAGGGAGCACGCTAGGACGTTAATTACTGCAAAGGTTTCCTGTGAGAAGCAGGCTGCGTTTGATTTGTGTGAGTGTGTGTATGTCTACCTACAGAATATATACTGTAGGAGAGATCAGCATCAATCAGTGCTTCCTTGTCTCTAAAAGAGCTTAAACAAGCTGCACTGCACAGATCCTTAAAGTGATGACTCTTTATCACTCATTTTCCCTCAGTTTCTGTTACTTTGACCATAATCTTAAATTCGGCTGCACTGTCACTGTAAATTGGATATAATGTTCTCATAAATCTAACATATAGCATCCTCTTGGAGATCCAAAATATGAGTCCCTGCCAGGACCCCATTTTGAAGACACCATAACACAATGCATGATATCCTATTTTCACTCTTCTCCTTTTGTCCCTGAGGACCATTACTTTAAAAGAATACAACGGAGATTTGGTTTCTATAGTAACAGAAAAGTTAACTTTGCCTTCCTTGCTTATCCGCAAGCAGAGAGAACAAGGTTTTCAATTATCACCAGAAAATAAAAATTCTTTGTGTGTGTGTGTGTGTGTGCATACACACATGCAAATAGACAATGTGTTGTAAGCTAAGCCAACTAAGCAGTGTGTATCAGTACACATAGTTACAGTATACAGTACCATGCTGTTTACAAACATGCTTGTAACCCTGTGACTTCAGTGAGAGACATGAACACACATTTACATTTGTATAAGACAGCTTGATGTCATGCCCTGACATCTTTTCACTGTAGATTGAATACCAGCCCTGTATAGTTTAGCTAAATGTATATGTTGACAATGATAGTCATTCTTCACATCTTCCACAAACTCTTTGTTTATGAAGCAGCATCTTAGATGTCCTTTCGTCTCTGTGTTTAATGGATTCTTACCTTGACAGCAATTACCATTCTGTCTGTTAATGACTTTGGTGTTACACTTTATTAGCTTTATCAACACACATTCAACGATTGTTAACCTTTTAAAAACTAGGCTTTTCTTGTTTGTCTCTTTTATTAACAGGCTTATGGCAGATGCAATACATGCCTTAAGCCATATACTGGCATCTCTGTGGCGCTATAGAATTCGAGGAGCTTATTGTCTTATATTTTGGTGAATCTGCACCATGGAAAGTCATGCTGCAGAGGCTACTAGCATTTTTAGCTTCTACAGTAACAATTACCTGGATTGGTTTTGATAAATTTGATGAATTTAATGTGAAGATTAAAGGGCTGTTTTTTAATACGATGATTTCTAAGTGGATTTTTGAACCTCTATCATCCATGGACATCCATAGACATTGCTGGAAGAAGTGAGTTTGCTGAATTCAGCAGTATGTGTACGGCTAAGTTCAGACCAAAGATTTGCGCTAGGACGAGTAGAAAATTGCAACTACTGGCAATGCACCAGGCAATGTTCGGAAACCTGCCAGTGACTCGACGAGACGGCGTTTCGTTTCTGTAGCAACGGCTCTCTGTTCTTCCATTCTATCTTTTCGACTTTTCAGGCTTTTTTTTTGTAGCTGGATATAATCTGTAGCGTCCTAAAATATGAATGAGAACAGTGATCGTGAGTTATTTGCTACAGTTGCATTTCTAGTATTGATGAAAAGAGGGGTGAGATGGCCGGCTGACATTGCAACAAGCTGATTGGCTATTGAAACAAGTGATGTGCCTTACAAAACCAGCTGCTGGTGATTTAACAAGCTAAGTCACAGGCGACACCATCAGCCACCTTGAGTCGAGCAGAGACGGGCCACAGAAATTGTGTCAACAGGTTGCATTCAAATGGATAAAAAACTACCAACCCAACGTTAATTGACTCTATTTAAATATGAGTGTTTTCAGAGAAATGCACAATGCTGAAAACACACACACACACATCCACTCACTTATCACAATGTGCAATCTTTAAATGATGAATAAACCATTTTATCACTAAACTATACAGTATCCTACAGTAGATTTATCCATGGTCCATTGGGCTCAGAGATAGTGGGGGTGATTATTCTCTGTGTGACAACAGAAGCTGTGCCTTATGGTGGACTCTAATTGATTCCATAAAGAGACAGGTATTACCAATGAGGCAGCATGGTAATTCATTTCGGAGACAAGTGGCCCTGAGATACACTCAGAAATATACACAGCCAGCAATCATGGGTGTCTGCGTCTGTGGGCCTAAAAGTGTATGTATAATACATGCTCGGGGCACATTTGAACAATTATTTCCTTGACAAATTTGTCTCCAAGTGAGGCAGGTTCAGCTCGGAGATCTTCTACACACATAAAAATGACCCGTTGTGAGTGTTGCAGACTCTCTCATTATATCTCTGGATTCATAAATAAAGGTGAAGTGCCATTTGAATCTGTGAGTGCATGCTGTGCGTGTGAGTTCGTAGGTTGGGATTGCAAAAGCCTCAGATTTGACGGCTTTAGTTAACTTTCAGTTAGTAAAAATTGTAAGATTGTTGAATTCCTCGTCAAGCAAACTCTGTTCTCACCTACCTCGGTTCTTCCAAGGTACACAACATATATCAGTTATGGTTATAGATACAGTTAAGATATAGTTTCCTTCTCTCAGCATAATGAATGAGGCCTTGCACATGCAGGCACTAGAGAATTTATTTAAAACCAGCCTTACAATTACTTTGGATATGATTAGAGAAAATAGTGTCAGGGCCATTACATGTATTCTACTCGTGAAGATATCTACCAATGTTCAGCTGGGAAGGCAAACAGCTGAGATTACAATAAAGAAAATGTACACTTGATCGCCAGCAGCCGGCCAATGTGTTTATGGTTGTACCGGAGCTCCATGAGAACATGCTGAGCTGAATAAATAGAGAAAAGCATATAATTAAAGTTTGTGAGCACTGGTTTGAGAGGAGAAAGCATGATATTTCATTCAAATTAAAATCCCTGTACACTGACAAGTCTTAAATAAATAGAGATGAAGTGATCACAGACTGACTAATGAAAGAGGTTACCATAGAAAACTGTGGGTGGACGAAAAAGAAAATGAAAAAGGATAAGGTCATTTTTGTTGCTGAATGCTCAAAATATTAAAGAAATTTAAATGAACCACCCGGAAAGTGATAATCATTGGATAAAAGAGATACTTCACATTTAAGATGTTATAAAATCTGAAGAAAAATCATCACTACAGGGTGTGAAGAACCCAAAACCTCCACTGTCCACAGTGTCCAAACACAGTCCTGCTGTCTGTCTACAGACAAAATATTACCACAGAAAGCCTCCTTCCGCCACAGTCACGCAGGACACTCAAACAAATTGTGTAAAGATGGTATCTGTTGACACATAATGTGTGATGTGTTGCGGTGTGGCTGAGCAAATTGTTTTGAGTTTGTTTTGGCATCAAGCAGAAACAGAGTGATTTTTACTAACTGGCTGCACTGTAGTACCTAACATTTTATAAAAAAGATTTGGTACAATTTCATTAGATATGTCTCAACAGGGAAGAAAGCTTTCTTAAATACTGGGGACATACACTGCAGTTAATATTCTTCTACACCAAAAAAAGCAGAGAGAGTGATTTGGGAAGAATTATTAAGCAGATTCTTCACCCACTAATTTCAGAAGGCTTTTATTATTATAGATGTCCAATTTTCCAACAATTCCATTGGAGCTTTGCTTAAAAGAACAATGTGATTTAATATTAATTAAGGGAAAATAGGTTCAAGACAAGGTTCAGCTCTGTGAGTTTAGTTATTTTTATACTGTACACTAACAAGAAATTGTGGAAAAAGTGGAAAGCAAATAGAAGATTCAACAAAGAGAGATTTAGATTTGATTAGCTAACCTGCGGTTCTCAAGCAGGGTGCAGGAGACGTGTGCATGACGAGATTCTACAGAATGCACTATCGACCCACGTAGGACCCATTCATATGAAACAGCTGTCAAAGGTTAATGTTAGGCTGCCACCATTAGCAAAGACTTCACTGCTGTCACACTGTCAGCCAATTCCAATGTTCCTTGTGTGCTGGGGGGCGCGCGGCCCCCCCGGGGGAGCCCCGGGGTTGTGGTGTGGGGGTGTGGGGTGGGGGGGGGGGGGG
>JAVQJD010034047.1:0-11779 GCA_036023655.1 Nannoperca australis | reverse complement strand
AATAAATAAATACACTGTGAGTTACTGTTTACTATAACGACATCTAGTATTTTGAAAGTTGGAAATCCAGCAACTTAAAGTTCCCTGGTGGATACTTACCACTGACAAAATTCCTGCCATCAACTATACTATGCGGTGTGCTTTATTGCCCACATAACTCTGACAGAGTGCCCTTATCAGTCTTCTAAATGAATTGTCACAGCTGGAGGGCTGCTGGCCTCAACCAATACCAGGCGACACACTCTTCTATGAGTGTATTGCCCCAAAATATCAATATATTATACTTAAAATGTGATCACTGGTAGGTGGTCATGTTTAAAACACAGTAAACTAATCTGTGAGATTACGCACTCACTCATATGTTCTGATAGGTTCTCTTTGCAGTAACTTGCAATTTATAAGACATGTTTTGGAAATTGCACAAAAGTAAAAATGTTGCTTCAAAGCGGATCACGAGAGGCAAGGACACATCTGAACCAACAGGTCGTGGCATGTGAAGCAGACTTTACATGCTCAATCAAAAGGCACCGCATTGACAAGCAAACATGCCACCACTCAATCAGTTAAGATGACATTAACATCCTCTGCCGCGGTGGAAAGTTACTGGGTGGACCCGTCTTACGAGCTCACTGCTAAAATCACAAGAAGGGTTAGTTTTATCTTTCTTTGGTGTCTTCAACTACTTGATACAATTAATTTGTTGGGATTTTGCCTTAATGGATGGCGACAGTTGAGACGTGAGACATGGGAGTCAGAGAGAGGGTTTTTGATGTAGAACAAATGCCTCCACCTGGAATCGGACCAGAGCTAAGAGGTGCATAACTGCACATTTTTGCCCTTGGGCTCCATAACAGGTTAATCCAGCCATGCTGGTGACATGTTGCTTTTGGATATCAACAGGCAGTCCTGGGGTTAAATTAATTTCTATTGATGTTTCCAATGTGTCCCCACCTCTAAACTCCTAAAAACTGGCACTACATAAACTTAGAATTAATTAAGGTAACCAGTGGATGTGTTTAATCAAGGGTTGAAAATATTGCAGTGCATCATTAAATTATCATATATCGTATAGTGATGCAGTTTGATTGGTTTATTGTAGAACGAATCAATGCTACACCGGTTATCTATGTGAAGCTCTTAAACTTTAACAGCTTTTAAAAAGAGATTTTATACCTATACAGAATGAAAGCACAAATGGTTTATGGAAGGTTTGTAACAGCTTTCTGTGTGTTTCTCTGTGTGTGTGTGAGAGATTTCAAAATTACCAACTCAATGGGGACTGACTGAAAGCCACAGAAAGGATGTGTGTGTGTAGCATGTTTGTGGTTTACAGTATTAAAACCTACAACGTGCTCAGAATTAATAAAGTGTTTCATTTTGGTAGACCACCACCCCCAACCAATATGGTGGTTGAGGCAGTTGTTGACTCAAAAGCCCACAAAAATACAAGTGATGCGTGTGTTGTAGTTCATCAAGGGCCACTGTCTGAATGAAAGAGCGGAAGGGGGATTTCGAAATGTGTGTCAGCTAAACCACCACATATGAACAGAATGGAAATCAAAAAATGTAAGATTATTCAAAGACTCAAAGCAGCAGAGGCAGAGAAACCCTGACTTGTACTACCTAATGTGTTTGAAGCTCCAAAGATGCTGCATTTCCTGTAATGCAGCTAGTAGCATTTTAATGCTAAGTTTATATTAATAAACAATGTATAAATAACTTAAAATGTATATTTATAAAGTTTTTTGAATGGGGTTTTGAATACAATGTATATCGTGCAGACTAATTGATGTAACAGTAGGGAAACAATAATAAGCAATAGATTATATATATTAGCTTACATAGAAATTCTCATATAACATGTTTGTTTATCATCATATAAAAAAGTGATTTTACTATTTTTGCTAACTTTTTAGATGCAGGTGAAGATGGAAAGAAAACTATTTGTGCAAGCTACACCATGCTTCACAAGAATGCATTATATTATGTTTTACTGTAGTGGAGATATCGCGACAAACTATGCTTAAAGTATCGCGGTGTCTGGATTCATCACATTTCAGGTGCGTCGGTTAAACTGCGTTTTTTTGCAAGCGGCGATCCGGAAGTAAGAATATTGACTTGTACTACAGGTTCAAATATTTTTTATTTTATAAAAAGGACATGTTACCTGATTGTAGCTCGTCAGAAACATATTTTATACAGTCGAACTGTAATTCAATTAAACAGACGAAACTGAATTTGACGCATATAGCAATTTGTTGACTTTTATTTTGGCGATGCCGGAAGTTTCCTTTCTGTGTTACTCAGGCACGCTTGACCAGTGCATGACGCTCAGCTTCAGCTAAAGAGCAAGCCGACATCAGCTGAGTTTGCATCAAGTACCAACCTTTTAGCTAAAATACAGGAATTTATCATCACGTAAAATTCAACAATAGCATTTTACAAAGTTACGTGTAACTGTTAAGCTAATGTACTAACTGCCATCTGTCGTAACCACAGAAAAGGGATAGAGGCAAACGAAAATAACATTACATCAAACCCGGCTAACAAAGAGGTCCTTTTTTCAACGACAACATTTTTCCTCCATATTCTATAGTTATGAGTCATGTGGCCGTCGAAAATGTCCACGGTCTAGAGCAGCAGGTAAGCCGCGTCAGTTTAATGTGTCTTGCAGCGTCAGTTGGTGAAATTTGTTATAACGACAGAGGTAAATGTTAGCTTGCCGGCTAGCCTAAAAACAGCTATTGGGATGCTATCGTGCTAGCTAGCGTTGGGTGCGCTTCAATTCCACACCCTCACGAACACGCACGTGACCAAGAGCGGCGGCGGAGCGGGGAACGATACACACGACGTGGAAAACGTTATTGGTTCCTCTGTCTTTTGACTGCTGGGTTATACGTTCGTGTGTGTGTTGAATACAAATGATTTAAATCAGTTATAATCTTACGTTTAAATGTGACAGTAAGATTAGACTGAACACGCACACACAACAGAGAGCCAAATGACCAATTACGCCTGATTGGTTCCGTCGGCGTTCCCGTGTGAACATATGAAACGCACCCGTCAACTATTATCTTCACTGCGTTTTGTCTTGCAGCTTGAAAATGGAGGTATGCGGAGACGGAGCCAGCGGGACTGACACAGAAACAATGCGGTGTTTGATATTTTAGCCCGCTGGCTTTAAGATATTACGCAGTTTTCCTGTTTGTCTTGACTGCGTCCCGCTTATTTCTCCTGCGTCACTAGCAACGTAGACTAGCCGCGTCTGACTGGGCAGACAGTTGGACGGCAACATAAAAGTACTGTATGTTCTCAGTTGATATTCTGAAAGGGACTAATTGGCAAAATGTCAGTGACCATTTAAACAAATAATACCTCCATTTCAGTTTACATGCAAATAAAAAAGCTGCAGTGGGATGGATTTAATGAAGGATATCAACCCCTCAATAGCTCAGATCACTAAATGTTGCTGCAGTGTAGAAGAGCATCCCAACCCAAGACTTAAATTCAGTTTCTGTAAATGAAAGCATGGTCCAAAGTTAGATTCTCCGCTCAGAGAAAGCTGCACGCACCCGACATCGAATCTCTTGCCTTCCATCACTCTGCTGTCCTTTTGTTGTGAAGTAGATCAGACCAGCTGCGTGCCGTTTGCTGACATAACCATAATAGGATTTCTGCTTGTTGAGGTTCAAACACTATTTCAAACTAGTGTGCGGAGTTGACCGGTGCCAGGGACAGTTCAGCGAGGCCTAATGTCTGTAAGCGGAGCTTTCACGTCGCTCATCGTGATGGATCAACAAAAATATGTGTTTCTCTGAAGCCTCAAACTCCTAGAACAATGCCAGATATGTTTGTTTTGCTGAAAATGACTGAGTGTGTTTGTTGTTGTTGTTGTCTCTGTTTCTCCAGCTCGCTGTCCTAGACTTGAGTGCAGCGGACGGACAAGGTGGAGGCACTAACAGTAAGCAGCCAACGCATTTGTTATGAACGTGCATAGACACTCGCAAACCGGAACATTGCCCTCGACAAATAACAAACCCACGGGAATAAGACAGCAAACAAGAAAGTGGCCCATAGAGAATGAATTGGGAAGGACAGGAAACTTGACCAAAAGACAACAAAGGGAATATTTCCTATTTCCTTTATTGACAGAATTACCTCAATGTAAAACTCCTATTTTAAAAATGAAAACTTATCTGCTCACTGATACCTGCAACCTAGTAGAGTTTTAATGCGTCACAGACGCAAGAAAAACTAGGTGATAAGTTTGGAAATCTACCCCGGATTTCCACGTTCTCTAGCTTCAGATCTGCACCATAGATCAATGAATGTTGATTATCTGTAGGTGCTTCAGGAGTTTTGAACAATTTAAGATCAAGTCCTTAAAGCTTTTATTATACATTAAATGATGCTGGACACTGTCTCTCTCTGTCTGCAGGGCGATACATTCCTCCACATTTACGGAACAAAGACGCTTCCAATAATGGTGTGTAGCATCAAGTTAAAGCTGTCCTGTGGAGTTTTCTTGTAAACAAACACACACAGAAAAAAAAGCATTCAGTGTTACTCACCAAAATACATTGTGTGAATCCTTGAATGTATTTATCTTCCTCCATAAAACATTTGCAAAGCTGACTTTCTTTCAGAATATTTTGCATTGTTTGCAGCCCACGTTAGTTCAGCCCCTTTCACACACGCAGTCTATCCCAGGAATGTTCAGGAACATTTCCCGCATGGGGTCATGTGTGAACGGGGAGCCGAGGGGTCGATATTCAGGAGCGGCTGTACCGCCAATTTACCCACCTCAAGGCCTAGTAGCATTTCAGGGGTTTCTGTGAAGCATTTCAAAGCAGCAACAGCGCTGCGACAAAGCACGTCAAGGGTTAAGTCTGTCTGACGAAAGTCTTTCACCTGGAGCGAGCAAACCAATCACGGGACTCCGCTAATGACGTGTTTGCGTCTATGTCTTGTTTACGGTTGCCCTGACAATGCTTTCACGGATGCTTCGATAACTAAATACAAAATACGTGGCGAGAACATTGGCGCTGGACAGAATCAGCCTCCACCGTGCACACGTACACCCGGCCTTGCCCCATCTCCTCCTCCTCCTCCTCCTGTTGAGTTTTCTGGCGGTTAGCATCACAAGTGTTGCGTGAAAAGGCGCGAGACGAAAATGTTCCTGAACGTGGCTGCATGTGTGAATGGGGAAATTCACTAGCGCCGCCTGAACGGCCATCCCTGTAGTTTACCGGGAAGTGTGTGTGTGTGAAAGGGGCTTCAGTTAGCGGCCTCCTTCTCCCCTGCCTTTGTCGGCACATCGCCACGGTCCTCTGCGCATGACATCGCTGTCGTCAACAGTTGCTCTGTGGAATAGTGTGAAACCGGTGTCGGGGGAAACGAATCAGGTTGCCCACATGCTCGTGTGTCCATGGATGCATGCGTACAAACCCGAAAGTGAGGGCCCACCCCTTGCTCTGTAGCGCTACCAGTGGTCAAAAACTCCACAGGGTGCCTTTTATTAACCCCATTTGTCACTGATAAAAAAAACAACACACAACTCAAACATTGTCTTCCTGTCCAGTAGGAAATGCCTTTGCCGCTGGTCGACAGGGTGGCTACACCATAGCGCCCGCAGCCAACTGTAAGTTCATCCCTTAACTCTGCATCTTGCAGTTTGTACTTTCTGTAGAGTCACTCATCAGTATGTTTTCCAGTTTCTTACCTCCTCGTATTAAGTAATGTGATCTCAGTCGCCAGTGAGGGTTGAAACAGTAATGTCAGCACTTTCACAGCAGCGATGAGCTGTAAACAATCCTGCTGTTTTTCTTCTGGGATCATTTTAAATGTCATTTTCACCTCTTGACTTCTGCCGTCTTCCCCCCGGCAGACGGTTGGGATGGGGGCCGCAACAACTTCGTCAACGGCTACCACGACAACCGCATGGCCGGCGGCAACTCTTTCAACCGCTGCCCCCCACGTATGGAGCGGGGCCGAGGCGGCGTCGGAGGAGGCGGCTACCGCGGCAACAGGGGTGGAGCCTTCAACCCCATCAACCCAGCGCAGCCAATGGGCTTCGCCGGCTACGAAAATAAAGGTGGGATTTGGTTTTACTGCATGAATCTTAAACTGTTTTTCCATTTACTTAAAAAAGGTAGTTTTTTCAAGATCAAAGAAATGAATAGAAAGAAACATGGATTAATATGATACACTATGAATTTACTTAAAATGGGTTTGAAGTGAAAGTTGGGAAAGGGTTCTTTACTGAGGTTGCAAAAATATAAAAATAAAACTAGAATCAAATGGAGGCTGAAACGCGGCTGATGACTTCCTGTACGCTGGTCCAGGGACAGTGTATAAGATACTTAGTGGATACAAACATCATCAGAAACATTTCCTCTAATCCCTGGTTCTGCAGGCATCGCCTCCACACCCCGATGAGCCCTGCACTGATGTCACTGTATGCACCAAACATTCTTCTAATAATGTTGTTTGACTTCTCCTGTCAGACGCAGGCGGCTGGAACACCGCCAAGGACGCCTATAGCAGTTTTGGCAACAACCGAGGAAAGTCCGCATTCTTCAATGACAGGGGCAACGCTAACAGAGGAAGGTAAGGAGACGAGGCGCAGAGATGGTACTTAATAACTGCGGTTTCCTTTTGTCGCTGTGTTGAAAAAACATCAGCGCCAAGCAAAAAGTTCACCATTTGTGATGTGTAACGCTGTCCTTGGGGAAATCCGTGCTGTGGGTGAAGCTGCGGTCGTCTAGAGTTGCCCGATTTGTAGATTTTGGAAAACACCGTGGCAGCGTTCTATTCTACATCGCACATCTCTTACCGCCCGCTGTCTCAGGTTTGAGCACGGTGGGTTCGGTGGCGGCGGAGGAGGAGGAAACAGCCGCTGGGTGGAGGAGTCCCGGGACGACGGAGACTGGTCCAAGCCGACGCCGCGCAATGAACGCCTTGAAAAGTGAGTCTGTGCTTTTACCGGTCACGAGAGGCGTACTTTCACTGGCACTTGTGTCATAGAATAGCTCATAATGCCGAGTCACTTAACAGATAACCAAACAATAATTATAAGGTGTGTTTAAAGACATATGTTGTCTTTTTAACACAAGTGTAATTATTGTCAAACTACATTAGACTAACGCACCCTCTCTCCTCTGCAGTGAGTTGTTCGCCGCCAGCAACACCGGGATCAACTTTGAGAAATACGATGACATTCCCGTCGAGGCCACCGGACAGAACTGCCCCCACCACATCGAGGGCGTAAGCTAAACGGCCTCGCGCGACATATCAGCTGCCTGACTGCGTTCCTCCGCTCTTTCTCTAAACTTGATTTTGATTTTCAGTTCCAGGATGTGGACATGGGCGAGATTATCATGGGCAACATTGCCCTGAGTCGCTACACCAGACCAACCCCGGTCCAAAAATACGCCATTCCTATTGTCAAGTCAAAGCGAGACCTCATGGCCTGCGCCCAGACAGGTAGGACACATACATGCGTCATATCTATCTTCATTTTTGCTGAACGCGCGTGCAGATTAATGAGGTTGGCGTTGTGCCTGTAGGTTCTGGGAAGACTGCGGCGTTCCTGCTGCCGATCCTCAGCCAGATCTACTCTGAAGGACCAGGAGAAGCTCTCAACGCAGCCAAAGCGTCTGGACAGGTAACGAGAAAGCCAAGGCCCACAAATAATGCCACTTTGTTTCCTCAAGGGTCTGAAATGGACGGAATTTAAAAAAGCGTTTCTATTGAGTTGTGTTATGAAGAAAGTAGAAGTGTATTCGCCTAATAAACAACAAAAACATTGCATTTCAGTTTAGACAGTTTTTTTAAAGACACTGTTGTCAGACTGAAATGTTGTTGTATTACAGGAGAACGGGAAGTACGGGCGCCGTAAGCAGTACCCCATCTCGCTGGTATTGGCTCCAACCAGAGAACTCGCGCTGCAGATATATGATGAAGCCAGGAAGGTATAAACACACACACACACACGAGAGCACATCACACCCTTCTAAATGGAGAACCATCTATACGTCTATTTGTTTGTCTTTGTAGTTTTCCTACCGGTCCAAAGTGCGTCCCTGCGTTGTGTACGGAGGGGCGGACATCGGCCAGCAGATCAGAGACCTGGAGAGAGGCTGCCACCTGCTGGTGGCCACACCGGGAAGGCTGGTGGACATGATGGAGAGGGGCAAGATTGGCCTGGACTACTGCAAGTAAGACATGGACAGGAGGAGGGAGAGATGTGTAAAACCCACGTTTTTGCATGCTTTTAAAGGCCACGTCTCCGTTCTCTCCCCCTCCGTGTCTTGTTCACTGCAGCTACCTGGTCCTGGACGAGGCGGATCGCATGTTGGACATGGGATTTGAACCGCAGATAAGACGCATCGTCGAGCAGGACACCATGCCGCATAAAGGCATCCGACAAACCATGATGTTCAGCGCAACCTTTCCTAAAGAGATCCAGGTACATTTTGCAGCACTGAAAAAAAATCCACTGTAGACGAAGCTCATTCAGCGGTGGTTGAGATCGCAGTTCTTTGCCTATTCAGTGCTTCAAATCTGTTATAAGGCAACATTCCCCCTGCTGCCCTTCCCAGATCCTGGCCAGGGACTTCCTGGAGGAGTACATCTTCCTGGCGGTGGGTAGAGTCGGCTCCACCTCCGAGAACATCACTCAGAAAGTGGTGTGGGTGGAGGAGAGCGACAAGCGGTCGTTCCTCCTGGACCTGCTCAGCGCTACAGGTGAGGCTCGTGGAAACAACAACTCGTAAAGGTCTCCGACACAAAAACACAAACCGCTACATCGGTTTAGAGCTACTGCTAACACACACACACATACAATGCACCCCTCCCCAATCCACTATCCATTATCATAGCGTCGTTTTCCCATCTCAGCCAATAACACGAGTGCGTGTCTCTTTTGGTGCGTCAGGAACACACACAGTTGGTTTTCTGCTGCTGATTGAGTGCAGTTTACATGTTGGTGGTTGTGGTGTGGTTTTTATCCCAAGTTATCCCCAGCGAGGTACAGGACAATGCTGGAGACAACCTAGAGAAACCCGGTAAGATCCTCACGGTGAAGCTTGTATCTGTCATTTCACGTTTTAAATCATTTTGCTTGTCCTTTTTTAACGTCCTCCTCCTCTGCGGATTGAGAACCTTTTCGTTTTTTATTCGTTTATTTTATGGTTTCCGTGTACCATTTCATGGGTCGGGTTTGCTAAGCCTTAATCAAACATGCCTGTTGGGGTTTTTAATTTTTTTATTTTTCTGAGTTCAAGAGTTGTTTTTTTGTTTGTGTTTATTTATTTTTTCGTGACATCTTTTTATTTACAGTATGTTGCCGTGGTGTCTTCATGTCAGACCCAAAGCACTGATAGAGAGAGCCTGGTCGTTCTGTTCCAGCAGCTGACGAGCGTGGTGTAAAGCGGGGGCTGGCGCCCTTCGCCTCGTAATCGGGCCGTTACGTTCGTGCAGCAGGAAGTGACCAAACTCTCTCCATCAGTGGCCCCAGTCGCAGTGCCTGCAGAACAACAATAGTTGCTGTTCCTGTGGTTATTTTATGTTTTTCTCCACACCGCACTCCCCGCTACCCGTTGCACTATTCTGTTCATAGACAAACATCTGTTTTCTTGTGATGTGAACAGTTTAAACCAGCTGAGGTGCATGTTGTTAAGATGTATGCATCCCGCCGGGGACCGACAGGCGACGTGTAACCCGCCGGTACGGCTGAAAGAGTAACTGATATGATGTTGCATCTCAGGATTGTCAGTATGATGCGACATATCTTGTACTCGCAGCTCTTTTTATAAAAAAAAAAAAAACTACAAACGAATGAATAAAACACACTAAGATGGTGAATTGCCACTCAGTGTTACATTTTGACACGAAGGGTTTTTGTGTTTGCCAGCTGTAGGAACCCAGACGGTATCATGTTCCCTGACAATCACACAAGTTAACGCTCCCTGAAAAATATTAACTTTTATGTCCAAAAACCCCAAAGATTTTGTCACAAAGTACTTGCAAGCTGCCATCGATGTGTTGTTGAGGATAAATTAGCTTCTTCTTGCCGGTGTGGTTCGTCTGCGGTGACACAACACGTGGATGCGTTATAAAACCTGATTTCTTGTGATTTTGGTGGACTTTTCTGCTAGTGCAGATGAAAAGAAACAGAAAGAAATTAACCCCCGCTGGTCCAACATTCATAAAAATCCAATGCAGCTTCTGCTGCATTCAAAATTGGGAGGTTTAAAAGCAGAAACTCCTGCAGCTACTTTACTCTCAAGTTTAAATTCAGCGACCACCCACTCGGCTCTTTTTTTAAATTTATGATTAACCTCCGGGTGTCTTTTCTGTCTCGGCTTATCAGGGAAGGACTCGTTGACTCTGGTTTTTGTCGAGACCAAGAAAGGTGCGGACGCCCTGGAGGACTTCCTGTATCGGGAGGGCTACGCCTGCACCAGCATCCACGGCGACCGCTCCCAGCGGGACCGGGAGGAGGCCCTGAGCCAGTTCAGATCGGGGAAGTGCCCCATCCTGGTGGCCACAGCGGTCAGTAAACAAATCTAATACACACCGATTACATTAAAATACTGCTACTTATTACGTGCTTGTATGGCAGCAAATGTGAATTGACGTGTGTGTGCTCTTTTTGTACATACTCAGGTAGCAGCTCGGGGTCTGGACATCTCCAATGTGAAACATGTTATTAACTTTGACCTGCCCAGCGACATTGAGGAGTATGTCCACCGCATTGGACGTACAGGACGAGTCGGGAACCTGGGTAAGACTACGAATAACGTCACTGGGGATTAAACCTTATGTTGCCTGTGATCATAATCTCAAATGAAAAGCTGTGATTTGCCGACTTTCTTTCTTGAATTTTTTTTACTTGTAGGACTGGCCACGTCGTTCTTCAACGATAAAAACGGCAACATCACTAAAGACCTGCTGGACATCCTGGTAGAGGCCAAACAGGAAGTTCCCTCATGGCTCGAGAGCCTGGCCTACGAACACCAGCACAAGAGCAGCAGCAGAGGACGCTCTAAGAGGTATACATACACGGCGTCGCCTCTAAACTGCTAAAAATGTCACGTTGACGTTGTATTCAATTTTAAAATGATGCGTTTGATTTTGCCACCAGGTTCTCGGGTGGCTTCGGAGCGCGGGATTATCGCCAGACGGCAGCTGGAGGCACCGCCGGAGGGTTCGGAGGACGCGGAGGTCGCAACCAAGCAGGACACGGAGGGACCCGCGGCTTCGGAGGAGGTAACTCGTGTGTTTGAACAACCTTTTTAAAGGATTTTCTACGCTTCTTTTTCACGGGGAACATTTCACCATATTTGAGTTTTTTCCTCTGCTTTCTCTCTCAGGCGGTTTCGGTAACTTCTACACCAGTGACGGCTACGGAGGCAACTACTCGCACTCTCAAGTTGACTGGTGGGGCAACTAGGTTCCTCAACCCCCCCCATTTTCTCATCCCTCATTCTTCTTCTAACTCATCCTCCTTCCTTTCTCCACATCGTTGTTTGCACCCCATCTTTCTCCTCCATTTAACCCCAACGATCCACATGCATGTTATTAAACTATTTATACTCATTTATATAGTCCTCCTTTCCAATCCCTACGCACTCAGATCTTTTAATTCTCCTCCTTTAGACATTTTCTTTTCATCTCCACCTTTTCGTCTTCACAGCGCCCCCCCCCCCGCCCCCCCGGGTTGGGGTTTTTTTTTTTTATTTAGGGGGGCAAACGCCAGATGTTAATAGTGCCA
>JAVQJD010034046.1:0-14411 GCA_036023655.1 Nannoperca australis | reverse complement strand
TGTGTGTGTGTGTGTGTGTGTGTGTGTGTGTGTGTGTGTGTGTGTGTGTGTGTGAGCGTGTGTGTGTGTGCAGAGATACACCTTGTGAGCAACAGTTGACCTGGTTACTCAGAGTCACTGACAGACGACCAGTTGAGTCAGACAAAAGGGAAGGTGACTGTCTGCTCGCTGCCCTCGTGCCCTGATGATTGGTCTTGCTGTGTGTGTGTGTGTGTGTGTGTGTGAGCAGGGACTACTCAGAGTGGCTGAGTGTGTGTCTGCGTGCACTGAGGGAGTGCAGACGTGCAGCGCAGCACTCGGGGTCACGGAGGAAAGACTGCCCTCGCTGAATGTGTGTGACAGAGTTTCACTCGTGGTGTTCTTGTGTCCCAGTGTTCGGCCCAGTGCGGCCTCGGCCAGCAGATGAGGACGGTGCAGTGTCTGTCCTACACCGGCCAGACGTCCAACGAGTGCGCAGAGTCCCTCCGACCCACCACCATGCAGCAGTGCGAGAGCAAGTGCGACGCCACCCCCGTCTCCAACGGCGACGGTAAGATCCTGTTGAAATGCATCTAAAATAAAAGCATTCATTCTTTTTGCAGGTGAAAGCCAAGACTTCTGTCTTTCGTGTCATCGTGTTGTACGCTCGTGTCGCAAGTTGATGATGTCATTACGTTGTGTGCGGTGCAGTGCGCTGCAAAACGTGGTGCGGTTTCAATCAGTCGTTCTGGTTTATTGAATATGAAACTATCAAAACACCTTTGCACTCAAAGATTTATAAAGCACAAAGTTCAAGTTACTTCTGGAGGGTGAAGAAATATTTAGTTTCCAATTGCTTTGGATCAATATGTTTGAAAAATATGATGAAAAAACATCAGATTTTTGTAGTTTTCTATTTAAATGTATGACTCTATTTAAATACTTTGATCAATTATTGTAGTTTATTGACTGGCGTATCTTTTAGCTGAGGTTGTAAAGATTGTAGTGATATGAAGCATCACAATAAGTACAAAGCACAAAGGCTTTTAATAGCTCGACTCGCCTGCTGTATATAATACCTGCTGTAAAGAGCGTGCATTGCGTGAAAAGGTTGTAAACTGTCTGTATCTTCACCTTCACTGCTCCTCTATGACCTGAACACGCTCGGATGACACACTCCTCCACACTTTGCCAGCTACATTAATCTTTCCAGTGAGGTTGGCTCCTGGTCAGAGTGAAGCAGCTCAGCCCTCCATATACACTTACACATGATGGATGGCTATTCGGATGCATAGGGAAGGGCCTTCGATTAGCCTGAATGGAAAACGTGAGCAGCGTTTACGGGCTGGCTAATGGGATTAGCTGTAGGCTAATTGTTCCTTTACGGACAGCAGTGAGGCAACGTCTCGTTTCATTTGGCTCCGCGGAGGCAGGGGCCAAAGCCTAATAAGGGAAGACACTCTGATCGTGATAAGGCATTTAGTGCACTGCCTGTCCGGCATCCAGCAAGCTGTGTGTGTGTGTGTGTGGTAGGGATGGCACATGGCCCAGTTCCTGAGCGAGGGCCAGGATCTGCCTCCGCGTCCAAGTATAGCTGCAGAGTTTTCTTGTGTTGAGGCCTGAGGGAGCTCAGCAGCCCTCGTGTTGCAGGTTAGCCTGAGGTAACTTCACAAAAGAGTCACAGCGCTGAATAAAGACCCAGACGGGTGTTTAAACCCACCTGCCTCTGCGCTGAAGGAATGGCCCTTTAAAGACTCTTCTAACCATTTGTTGCACAATAAAAGTAGCGTCTTGCTCTTTTTGTGAAACACAAAATATAAAAATGTTATTTTGTATTAAAACTATTCATCATTATATGTAGCACATGGTTTCTGCAGGTCTTACATATGTTCTGTTTCAGTGTCGTGCAGCACCGTCAGCCCTGCAGCCAACACCGCTGCAGCTACACTTTGTGGACAGAGTTGATTTAAGCCAAAACTTAAAGCATGAACTTAAATGAATGAATCATTTTTAATCAGTTTCACACCAATTATCAGCAGGTCCAGGTCGAGTTAATTGAATTCTTAATATCATTGTGAGTTATTGTTTTTATACTGCAGGGAATTACTACAATTACTGTTGTACAAACTGAGCACTACTGTCTTCCAGCTGCCATCTTTGTTTGGGTTAGGAAAAAGAGTCAATCTTAAACTATTAGACTAGAATGTATTTGTTTTTCAGATGAGTAGAAGAGAGTTTGAGTTAGATTCTTTTTTTAGAAGTAATTCAATTACATTTTTCATAACAAAGTTACCTCAGTTATCTCACTTTTTCGTACAGAGCAGGTCGAGACCAACTCTCATATTAGAAAGACCCAACGTAGTAACTGTTGTTACACGACCTTCTGAGGTCGCCAGATAGTCGGATGATGCTCAGCGCTGTGACTCGCAGGAAGCAGGCGGGGGGTATGAAAGCCTGCGTGTTAGCGTTTACGCTGTTTTGCTCAGCGCCGCCCACGACGAATGGGATTGGTTTAAAGACTACAAAGTAGTTATTCAGGAAGCTAATTTAAAATGCATTAACATTCTTCTTCTTCTTCTTCTTCTTCTTCTTCTTCTTCTTTCTTTCTTTCGTTCGTTCTTCAGAATGCAAAGATGTAAACAAAGTGGCCTACTGCCCGCTGGTGCTGAAGTTCAAGTTCTGCAGCCGTGCGTACTTCAGACAGATGTGCTGCAAGACCTGCCAGGGCCACTGACCCCAGGACAGCCAGCAGAGAGAGAGAGAGAGAGAGAGAGAGGAAGATGGAGGGAGGCTGACGTGGCACTGAAAGGGAGAGAAGAAGAAAACAGGGCCTCTGGACCAGTGGAAGAAGAGACGGAGAGACGGGGGGTTTCCCTGTTTCTCACACCAGGTCCTCCTGCGCTCCATCGTGTGGACTCCAACCACTGCTCAGCCCGTAACGCTGACACAAACTCATGACTATTTACATTTTCACTTCTGTGAAGTGGAACGTGGAAGATTATCCGTTGGTGATGTTATTTTTATTATAATAATAATTATTAATATCATTGTTGGTCTTTCATTTCGTGTTTGTTGTTTTTAATGAATCCAAAGTGCTGGACACGTCGCTCACAGAGGATGTACCCCGGAGGTGGACGGGCGGAGGGGGAGGACTGACTGTGATGGTGCTATTGGCAGGCAGACGTTTGGCTTCCGTGCACTTTTTTGTGTAAATACTTTGCCAATTTACAGCTCGGACACGACAGAGAAACCCCATCAGTGTACTGTATATTTATTGTACAACTCCAGACAGAGCTGAGATATTGTCAGATAGTAGCCTACTGTCGTGGACGGGAATGTAATGTGACTGAATTCATATTCAACGTCTCTGTGCTGGAAAGAAAATATGACATACTGTAACATACGTTCAACCCTTATATACTGTAAGGATTTGTATATTATATATGAATGTTAATCCAGGCCCACGTGGTTATAGGAGGAGTTTTAAATCACTCTTTCTCTCCCCAGACGGGGGCCTCAGTTCCTAACAGTCAAGTAAAAGTTGACCCACGTCAGATTGTCAGACTGTGCCTGCGCCGCATGAAACACTAGCACCAAGCTGGCCTTTACTAAACATCCCGCCGAGGAGCTTTCACTTCACTAGTGAAGGATTCATTTTGAAGGAGCAATTCACAACTCACCACTATTCCTCTGCTTGTTTCAGCTGCATGATTATAAAATCAAATGTTGGTTCGCTGTCATGGTGTTGGATTTCAGCAGCAAGCGGAGGCTAGATGAGAAGATTGACACCGAAATATGAAGCTTTAGCCAAGAGTCAGTTAGCTTAGCTTAGCTTAGCTTAGCTTAAAGACTGGAAACAGAGGGAAACAGCTAGCCTGGCTCAAACCTTCCAGCCCCTCTAAAGCTCACTAATTAACATGTTATATAACATGTCTTTAATCAAAAACTGGAGTGTAAATTACGAATCACTATAACTGATTTCAATCGTTTCGCTCAAATCAGTAGTCACTGACTATGTAAAACGTTTTTTTGGGCCCTTGGAGGATCAAATAATTTCATCGTTTAATCTTCTAGACTTTCTGAACCAAAATGATCAAATTCTGGTAATAAAGAGTCATTGTGGGACGTTTACGACGCACCGTTTTACAGCCAGCTCTTTTTCAGTGTGCGTAATGTGGTGAAATAGCAAAACCTGATGTGGCCACTAAGACAAAAAGGCTTCACAGTTCAGCTCCGATCCTGGAAACTTGGTCCAGCCAAGAAAAAGTTCTGCACATCAGATGTTTTACACGTGAAACGGATTAAATTAACAACATCAAACAAGTTAATTAGTGAGCTTTAGAGTTGCTGCCAGGCTAGCTGTTTCCCCCTGCTTCCAGTCTTTATGCTAAGCTAAGCTAAGCTAACTGTCTCCCGGCTGTAGTTTCATATTTAACGTTGATCTTCTTTTCATGTAATTCTCAGCAATAAAGTGGAAAAAGTGTATGTCAAACTTTTCCTTTAAGTTAGGGTGCAGTGCTAAACATGCACACACACACACACACACACACACACACTTTCCAGATAAAGTTACCCCTTCACCCTCTCTCCCTTCTTTGTCACTCAGTGAAAACTGAACTGTGCTTCTCCCCTCTTTTATTTTGCTGCATGTCCTTTTCCTCCTGTGTTTACCTCCTCCTCTTCTCCTCCTGCTCTGCTCCGAGGTTTACGGCCTTCCCAGGCTTCTGGTGCTATCAAGTGGGTGCTTCCATTCAACCCTCTCCAGTGAGGCTGCATCCAAACAATATGAAATAATATCTCTGTTGGTAAATGCTGGTCATGTCGTTGTTCTGTTTGTATCTGTTTATACCTCACACTGGGAATTGTCATTGTTAACCATGTATTGTTGTTTGTGCCACCAACAAAATGGTTGTAACTAATCCCTTCACCCAGGTGACATTTCTGCTGGTGTAAGGGTTGTGAAAGGGGTCGTGGAGGTACAGTAGGAGCCTGAGAAAGTCCAGAGACGATGTAGAATCTCATCGAAAGCTGTTAACAACTCATTTCTAATTATGCTGCTGCTACTTTTTTGTAGCCACCTTCAGTATGACGACGTCGAGCAGATGTTATCGGTTACCAAACTTTGAATGAGGCAGTTGGGAAAGGACAGTGGGTGCCGAGGAGCCTTTGAAACTTGGACTAACTCATTTAGTGGCTAAGGGACACGGAGCCTCCAGAAGAAGAGAAGTGAAATCAATCAAACTGGTACTCATTGCTGTGAACTTGGATGTTTGAATGTCACATTGCTCATACCTGTACCTAAAGTGCAAGAGAAATGAAAAGCATCATGTGATTATTTGCTTATATTTTATATTCAGTATTAATGTTGGTACACTGTTACTAATTTTTCTTTTTTTTCAAATGTAAATTATATGCTAATTTATTGCGTTGTCTCACTTGTACATTTATTTCACTGCATGCAAACTGAAATTTAGCATAGTGAAAAAAAATGCAGTGATACAGCCCTTCACCAGCCCTTTTTTATTTTAAAGTAGATACAATAAAAAGAGCAGCTTTTAAAGAGACTCTGTGTTAGTGGATTCATCCCCCCCCCACCACCCACCCCGCTTGTCAAAACACATCAAAACATGTCTGCGCAACATTTCTCGTCGTGTACACGGGGATCCATGTGAAAGCTCAACATACACTGAGGATCTGATGAGGAGTGTTGGTACCAGGCCGGATGCTCCGTTCTCACGGGCTTTAGGAGATATATACTCTTGTCCTTTCACTCAACTCTTGGAAAGCACCCACAGCAGGAGAAAAGCTAATGGCAGCACACCAGGATACTCGTTACCGCCGCTGAAGAAATCCATTCATTCGCTGCCTCAGTTGAGGGCGACCGAATCGGAGAAGGAGGGCAACGTTTGTGAAAGCTTTTGTCCTTATCTACCTAGCTCTGACACGCCAGCTGCATCACCATTTGAGATTCAAACATAATAAACGTCAGCTCTTTAAACACCTCCCTGAACTGTCCCGGCTCTGTTGCCACAGCTTTGGTATGGCACTCTCCTTCCTCTCATCCTGGCCTAAAGTGTCTGGATTCACTCTTTGGGAGCTGTGAGGTTTCCACTCTCCTTGGTAATTAATTCCAAATAAACAGTAACTAGCCCACTTGGCTGGGAAACGCCGCCGTCTCCTTCTAATCCACAGTGTCCAATTACAGAAGGAGACAGATGGCCTGTTTGGTCTAATGTAACCAGTTTAGAATACCTGTACGTCTGGCCCGTCTGCAGGCGTCTGTGATTACATTAGTCCTAACCTGCAAAGCTGAGGGCGACAAGGAGAGGGAAAAAAGGAAGGTGCTGGAGTTCAGTTGTGTATCTGCAGATGACCTGACAGCCCTGAGGTGGTTCCTTCACACCAAACACTCGCACACGATGACGTGCGCACATACGTCGACGATACCTCGCTGTAGATTAAACACACAGAGGGTTTTTCTTGAGGGACGTAAGAATGAACGTGCGCTGGATTCTGTGCAGGTACACGTGACCTAGAGGCCTCCAGATGACGAGACACGTGTTGTCATGCAGCTTTATTGGTGTTCACCTTTGAATTGCCTCCTTGCTTCAGCTCGGTCTTCAGGCCGGGTCACATCAGAAAGTCAGACAGTGGAACTAATCTGGATGTGTTGGGGAATTATTTGGTTCTTGAAGCTCGGCGATGTGGTGACTACTCTCCAGGGCTAGCTAGCTGGCTAACCACCAACCAGCTAGCCGACTGGACTAGTGTTTGTCAGTCATAATAGCACCTGGAGATTCTCTATATATATTCTGGGCATTTTGTTCACCATTGCACACCATTTCATTTAATAAAAAGTTATTGAAGAGGGATAATAACGCCCTTGCTAACGTTTAGCTTAGCTAGGTTGCTAACAGGCCAATCGGTTCTCGTGGTTAATTCAAAAGATGTATTTGTACCATCAACCACTCTCATAAATGTCTGCAAACCTTTGTGGAGCAGTTTGTACTCTGACAGAAGAGGGCTAATTAAAGTGGATGGTGCAACACAGCTAATTAGCCTCGATAGCTTCCTCCATTTGGACTTTCCGTATCTCCCTCCCCTGCGCTGTCGAGACAAGTTGCTATTGGTCAGCGGCACAAATTCAAAGTTCACCAAAGTTGATCTAGATGTTGATTTACTTCGTCCCTGTAAGACACTGTCAGCATGACTCTCTTATTCCAGTATGTTGACTTTTTAGTTGAGGGGATAATGTTCGTCTCCTCGACGTGTACCACGTGTATTTGACTAAATAAGTGACAAGGTGATTTCCCAGTACTTTGTGTCGCTAAAGGGCTGCTTAAAATAAGAGGTGTAGAGAGGATGGGGAACAGATTTCTCCTCTTCAAATGGAAACAACTGACAGCGAGAGAAGTCATTGTTGTTGCTTATCAGCTATTAAATATTCCTCCCAACAATCATGAAGATGCACAAAAACTAAAGACTTTTGGCGACAGATTTTTTGTAACCAGATTTAAGTTTGAGTCTCTCTGAGGTTGAAACCCTAAAGACCTGAGGAGGTTGAATGCAGCGGCTGTTTGTGTGTTTTTTCTCCAGCTGGGAGGCGCGAGGATTAGTGCATCGTTCTTAATCAGAGTTGTTGTAGTACCGCAGTGTCGTTGATGAGTGCCTGAAGCGTTTCGGACACTCATCCATTTGAAAACAGTGCAGCAGGGCAAACAGCTCCAGATGGTGTGCCTGGAGACAGTGCATGCACAGACCCGGGTGGGGTGTGGGGGTCTGACAGGCAGGAATGCTGGCCTGGGATGGGAAGGTCACGGCTCCAGCACCTGGTATCTACCGGGCTCTGTTTGGACTTTGTCCTGTTAAACCCTGCTGCCCTTTCCCACAGCTGAGGCCCAGATTGTACGGCCATGGACAAGATCAAAGTCCTGAAGGGCGCTGGCTGCAGAGGAGAGGGCACCAGCCTCCCCGTCACATGCACCAGGAGATGTGAAGAGGAATGCTTCAGCTGTGCACTATGGCCTCGTTCAGAGCTGGTTTCTTTCAGTGTGGAGAGCTCTGCACGTTTCTTATTGGCTGAGAACCTGTGGACACACTGCTGTGCATACGGATGCTGTAGCCACACATGCATTTCAACAGGACAGTGTTTCTTAGTGAGGAAAACATGGAAGTGACAGAAAGTGGCTCAGAGCTGCTACTTGCGTATTGTGTCCTGCAGCCACTTTTCATAGTGATGAGAGAGATTTCATGAAGGACAACTAACACACACTATAAAATATGATGACTTATTCCTCCATAAAATCTATTGTTACCTCAGAACACAATTACAAGTTAGAAGCTACTAAAAGAATAGATCTTAAAGAGGGTTCACATCAAGATCGCTGTCGGACCTTCAGCATGTCCTTGGTACGTCTGCGTATTATGCAAAGATTCACCTTTTCCTTGTGGAGAGTGAAGGACGTGTGAGCATTACAGCGTAACTGAACGGAGTAATAACCGTGTAGCTTTCTGTAGACTACAGCCACATTATCATTCGTCCTCATTAGCCTCCTGTCATTTATTAGTTGTGGAGCAGAAGAGGCTGAATGACGGCATAATTTATTCTGGATGGATTTCATAATGTTGGAGAGAGACGGAGAGAGAGAGAGAGAGAGAGGATGTCCTTAAGTATGCTGTGCAAGGAGTGTGCTGTTCTACCCAAATAATGACACACACACACACACACACACACACACATCATTATTCAGTCTCATCCACAACCAACCAGAAGCTTTTGGCTTTTCTCCATTGGCCTAAGTGATTGGGTATTGATTTTTTATACACCTAATCCATTTACCTGCAGAGGACAGCACAGGAACAAAGCTGCATCCCTTGAAAGGTGACCCAGCTACCTGCTGAACCAGAACACATGCAGAACCTGAAGACTGAAGGCCGCCTCTCGTCAGTCTGCTCAGATAAATAACTTTCTGACTTTGCAACAGTTTGACATGAACGCTCACTTTACACACGGAGACTGAATTAAAACCCCTTTTTATGTAAAAATAACCCTATAGTAAAAACAATGAGATTAGTTATGGGGCATCACTAATTTGCATATTTAGTTTTGCAGGAATTTGATCTTAAACCAAAGTACTGGACAAAATAAAACATGATCATGGAACAAAATGAAAAGTCAGGACCTCAACAAAGTTCATCCTGAGAGGGGCATGAATAACTGTACCAAATATCATGGCAATCCATCCAATAGTCATTAAGACACATCACTATAAAACACATTTGTTAATGTGGTGGTGGCATCAGAGGAGACGTCATGGGATAAACAATAGTTAGGATTCATCCTCTGGGAACAATGAATGTACAAATTACTTATTGTACTATTTTACGGATGTAGAGATATTTTACTGGACAATTTTAAGATTTTGACTCACTGGTGGCACTAGAGTGATTAACAAAGTCAGTAGGAATTATCATCTGGGGACCATGAACATCTGTACCAAATTGCATGGTAATCCATCCAATTGTTGTTTAGATGTTTAGATATTTCAGTCTGGCTAAGATCATCATGAATCAAACTCTTGTAACACCTGTAACGATGCAGTTGACATAAACCTAAAAGCAGAAATAATAATTAAGACATTATTTTATTCATATTTCTGCACGTGTTTTGTGACTGGGTGGCAAAGCTGGTTTGGTGGTTAACGCACACATTTAAGTGAAACCCACATTATGGCCTCTCACCAAAATGTAACATTGTACTTCTCCTTCTCTAATAATCTCTCACATTATGGAATACTTTCACCGAGGTTAGATAACAATAGCCTTCCATGTAACTCAATGCTAAATATTCTTTTAGTTTGAGGTACAGTATTTGCTGAGGTTTGCTTTTCTTGGTTTAGCCTTGGTCTTAGTTGTAGTCCTGGGCTTAATTTATTGTTTACACTAGTATTCCTTCTGAGAAATAGCATTTATTCCCGGTCGCTCCTGTCCAATTGCTGTGGTTTTGGACATTTCAAGGCTTGGAGACCTCACGTTTGGCAAGATGTAGAGGAATGAATATGTTATTGTTAATGTCCCATCACCCGGGCAGCTCTCTGCATCACACATCACATCTCTCTGGCTCCTCACATGTTCCTCTGCACTCACAGGTCATTTTCAAGGTGTGTCTGCGTAGCCTCAAACTCTGATCCACAAACACAAGAGCAACAGAAGAGCACAGCAGCGCGGCCGGACAAAGACTGCTTTGTATTACTTTCTCATCCCGCCGTGCTCTAACAAGTGTGCATGCTAATTCTCTGCTCTGGTGTAATAAAAGAAGCACCGAGGGGGGAAAGACTTGGCCAGTGTGAAAGATAATCTTATAAAGTAGCTGTGAAATATGATCAGAGACATAAAGACTTATTAAAGTAGAAGGGAGCCCTGATTCAGCGTATGTTAAAGGATAAGTTGCCTTAAAACAATACCTGCGTGCTCATGTGTACATTGAGTTTTTGGTGACTGTAAGTCCTCCTGTCCATGTGTCCTGTGAGAGATTTCAATGCTCCTGCACACAAAAAAACTAAAAAACAGTTGAACTTGTAGCTGCAATGCAACATCATCCGGCAAGGCGCTCGGCCGTTATGACAAAAGATAAAATAATGTCCGCCGTGACATCTTTCCAGAGTCGTAAAATCCTGTCTCATGCTGTCATAAACCCGTCAAACTCTGTTACTCTGTTGGATCTCTTACTCACACTGGACTTCCCGAACCACATTTCATGACTCAACTGTCGGTTGAATCGCCGATGGTGAAGTGATGAGGGACAAAATGTCCTCTTGGTGTTGCAGCTCAGCAGAAAATACTGCCTGAGGACAGTTTGGGAGATACACACTTAACTGCTGAAGGTTTGATTTCACTTCAGCTGAACTTTAATGTACCTGGAGTTTTTCCTCCGTAACTTACATTGAAATCAAGACAATTGAGACAAACCTGCAATGTGCAAAGGAAGAGTGTCATCTAACAACAGGAGGAAATGTGGACAGAAACAGGAGAGGAGAGAATAATCCCCGTCACAAAAGAAGTGCTAGTTGAAGGATTATCTGGCTATATTTAGCCCTCACCCACAAGGGCAGAGGGAGATAACGGTTGTAGCATAGCATGATAATGCTATTAGCATTCCATCTCATCCCTGGCAGCCACGTGATCCGCAGCAGAGAGCTGGTATTTCCTGCTCTGAGCTGGGACAGTGAAGTATTCTCCTGGTGGTGCTGCAGAGGAATTACACCGTCTTGTCTTTCTCTCTGGTCTCACCTTCAAACTGAAATGACCTATTCATGTGATGAAGAGCTCACTTATCTGAGCATCTTCATGAAAAGAAGCATCTGATCACCAGCGGCACATTTCAACCTGCCGTGGACCCAGAAGCCCGTGCAGGCAGCTCGATGGCCGTGTCACCTGTTTTAGATTTGCAGAGCCGGCCTCATAATGTAACATTAACTCTCCTTCCTGTTCCATACGAAAATTTAAGCATAATCCCAGAAGTGCAGTAAAAAATACTGCGCTTGCCAAATGCAGCTCCTGGTCACACACACACACACACACACACACACACACACACACACACACACACACACACACACACTCATTTACCCCCCAAAAGCAGCAGTGAGGTAAAGTCTTTGGTTTAAACAGTTCCTTTTTACAAGCTCTGCCTGCTCCAGCGGTGACCTGAGTCTGCCAGGTATTGCCTTCTGCCGCTACATTAAAGGAGCAGCTCGACATTTTGGGGAAATTTGGGGGAATTTCAGCTTTCTCACCGAGAGTGAGAGGAGAAGATCGACACCACTCTCGCGTCCGTTGAATGTGAAGCTGCAACCAGGAGACGGTTAGCCTAGCTTAGCATAAACACTGTAAGCGGAGGGAAACAGCTAGCCAAAAGGTAGTAGGGAGTTGATTGATCTTAATATTAAGTATTTCCAAAAAACTTCTCTTTGAATCTGGTACTTGTGAAGTCCATTAACCTCCTACTGTATAAAATTACTTTAACACCACTTTGGCTGTTTAATCTTGAGAACGTGATCTAAAATCTATTCATTTAAATTTAAAGTTGATACATGTGAAATTACAAATGTGTGACACTTAAATGACAAAATCCGGGATTAGTGAGTTGAAATCTTTATTGTGTATAATTCATTTATTTTGCACTTTCCTCTCAGAACAGGTCACAGCGTAATACGTTATGTTCCTCTGATGTCATGAAGAACGAGAAGCAGATATCCAAGTTACATTCAGGAACACCACTGAAGTCCATTGCATGTTTATAATAGGATTTAAGGGCCACACTGGTCAGAAGGTTATTCTTTCCCCGCTGCAACTGTATGTTTGGATTTCTTTTAAGCCCATGTTGTGCATTTTTATGTGAATTACAGTAAATAACATAAGTTACACCAGTTTATGGTGCAAAAAGTGTTTGAAATCTCACTTTACTGCTCACTATAAACTTTATTAACATGTAGCATGTGAGACGGGCGTCCTGGACACAGCTCAGGCTTTTTGACTTATAATACAGTTTTGTAAACAACTAATATACAATCGAATGCAACCAACCACCTGCCGTAAAGTCTGCTGTTATAATGTTCAGGTTTTATTGTCACACAGCTGCCATTCAACGTTAAGTGTTTCAAAAGAGGAAAAACACTTTAAACTATGACCTCAATCATAAACATAACACGTACATATTTCTGACAATGTCACTTATAAATGTACTTTATTTTTCTCTCTCACAACAGAAACAGAAACAGAGAAGCTAACGGCTTCACACCAAATCAGATTAAACCATCAGTACGAGCGTGCAGCCGTTCCAGGTGGAGACGCCTGTCCATCACGGACGACAGGGAGCGTCCAGGAGGCCGTCCCACAGGCGGGGCCTGACCCTCGACCCCGTGACCTCACCACTTGGCCTTCTTCTCCTTCATGATCTTCTTGCTCTCCTCCCTCCTCCGCTTGTTGACGGGGTTGCGCGGGTCGTAGATCTCGAAGGTGTCCTCGTCCGGCACGGTGGCATCCTTCACTTTTCTGCTTTGCTCATCAAACTGCAGAACGTGGGCCATCCTGCATCGACAGAGAGGGTGGGTCACAAGATTATCTCCAAAACATGGGGAAAACCTGAATTTGAGAAACTATTTCTACGATTGTGACTGCAGCTTTTTTATGAATAATAATAATAATAATAAACTTAATTTTATTAAACTTTCGAGACTTTGTACGTAAAAATATCAAAACAAACAATGTACACGCTACGACATGGTCAACAAGCGACACACAAACTTTACTTAATTAGCAATTAATTAGTAATTAGCGTCATTAAGACACAACACAGACTGCAGCCGAACAAAATGGTTCAAAAATTGAGTCTGGTTGTTTAGTATAATGTAATATAATATAATATATATAATTAATACTAGTATTCAAACTGCCGACACAGTGTTATTTTACGGAGGCCTTTTTGCTGCAGGTATATAAATGGGTTCAAAGTGCCGGTCCCCGTAGAACAGACGCTCATGTGTCTTTCATTTCCCCCCCGTCAGCTTCTCTTCTCCCCCCCACAGGCAGATTAAAGAATCAGGACATTCCTCACAGGAGATATCACACATCCACACTCTGCCAGGAAATCTGCTATCAGGAAATCTCAACAACAAAGCAGGAGGAAGCGATCAACTGCACGGATGCTTATTTCTATTTATTGTTTCCGAGGCTCAGATCCCAAAAACTGCGACTGGGGACACTGCGACCAGTGAAGATATATATATATATATAGTGTGTGAGCCAGTATATATATATATATATATATATATATATATGAGCTGAGCGGCAGTAACATTACGTCTGTACGCAGTGTTTCAAACTACTCAATGAAGAAACTGCATATTCTCTGTTGTACATTTGAAAATATGTTGTGTTTGATGCCTCGTCTGGTGTGTGTGTGTGTGTGTGTGTGTGTGTGTGTGTGGGGCAGGAGTTGTGACAGCTCATCTTGGATGTCACGGCTGGACTCTGGCCGCCCCCCGGGGACTCCTGCAGTGCGAGCGGGCCTCTGATAATCTGTCTGGCAGTCTCGGTGATGACAGCCGGCTGGCCGCTCGGGACCAGGACCAGGACCCGAGGTGGAAACAGGGCTTCTCAAAACCACGATGCGACACTACAGGAGCCTTTCCTCAATTTCTTTCTCTTCTGCTGGAGTTCAGGAGTGTGTGTGTGTGTGTGTGTGTGTGTGTGTGTGTGTGTGTGTGAGACCGAGAGCAGGAGGAGGAAGAGTCGGAGTTTGTAGACACCGACACAGATGGAATAGTTTACCTCCTCTGGCCCAGACTTGACTTCCAGCGTCTGACCTGTTGTAACCCACATTCTGTTCGCGGTGCGGTGCGGTGCGGTGCGGTGCGGTGCGGTGGGGGGGGGGGGGGGGGGGGGGGGGGGGG
>JAVQJD010034043.1:0-24409 GCA_036023655.1 Nannoperca australis | reverse complement strand
ATGTGCTTCTGTGAAACGAGGTTACACAAGGACATCCCAGATAACAACGTGTCCATCGAGGGCTTCCTGACTGTTGGTGCCGACAGAGCTGAGGAGACTCCACTGTGGGAGGCTGCAGGAGCTGACGGTGCCTGTGCCTCTCAGCTTTGTGGAGTCTGCAGCATGTCTTCAGCATGAGCCTGAGTCTGCAGAGGGTCCCTGTGCTGTGGAAGACTTCCTGCCTAGTTCCTGTTCCAAGACTGATTCTGATTCTCTGATGACAGGGAGAGCTGAGGCTCCTTTAAATCCAATCTTGTCAGCAACAGTTTGTTTTCTTTGGGTTCCTTGTACCTCTCAGTAGTTGTTGCCAATCTGTCATGGTACTCCAGTGCTGGCTGGTATCCAATCCTTTGTAATTCCAAAGTATCCCCTTGCCATTTGCTCTGAGGTTTAATGCCTTGGACACCTCTCCTTTTATTATCCATGCCGGGCTACTCCCATTACCAGTTCCTCAATAATTACACACAGGTCTCTAAGGTATATCTCTCACACACACCCTTATTTGGGAATTCCTTCCTCATTTGTCTTATTTGGAAAGTACCAGGCATCTCTCACATTTGTGTTCACATTTCTACTTTCTACTGTTCAGTGCATTCAATATTGTCACAGTCAAACGTATAACACTCTTCTTAACCAAACATGATTATTCTTTAACTTAAATCATCATTCTATTTATTGATTATTTATTGATTGTTTACTTGTAAATCTTGTATTGTAATTAACAATAACTTATTTATTAGTGTTAGTATTATTTATAAGTGTCCTGATTTTTCTGATTCAAGAGTCCTGTTCATGCTATTTGTTGGAGAAAATATTCCGGGGTGTAAAAAGACACCTTTTTCAGTACATAGTGTTAACTATTTACATTATCACCAAGTTTTCAGACTACTATGTATATTTTCTTGAAATCAAGAAAGATTAAAAGTTTCAAATCTCAAAAGAGGTAAAAAAATGTCCTTAGGTACAGAAACTGATCTGATGATTCCACGAATGAAACAGAAATGTGTTTTTCCCATATTTGACACCGACATGATGAAAAAATGCTTCCTTCTTAACAGCGTAGGCAGGATGCAAAGAAGTTAATCTGACCTAGTTTATCCCAAAGCTCAAACAACCAGAGAAAAGCAGACAGCAGATCTTTTGTACCAACATGGCTGACTGGTGTCTGCAGGGTTTAAATCTGTCAGGGTTACAGTGTACAACATCATCCAGGTATTTGTGGTATCAGAAGACTACACAAACTGCTAACTGGCTTACCAACGTGATTACAAACCTGTTCATAAAATCCTCATAGATCATACTTTTGAAAGTCGTGGAAGCAGAAACAAACTGTCTTTTCTCACGATGTCTTCAGTAGAAATTAACAGTACCTGTACCAGCTCTGCCTGTGGACACACAGAGCACACTCAACAGTAGATATCTCAAAGGTCTTAGATGTTGGAGTTTCCCACTGGCAAATGAACGCACCACAAGGTAAACCAAATCAAGCCAAGTCTTTAACTGAAAAAATGTTTTTTATACTAAATCTTTTTTTCTTTTTTTTTACTTTACTCCCATGATACTCTGCTTCTGGCTGGCTACATGAGGCTGCTAGTAGTCGCCCCAAAGCTTAAAGCTATCTTCAACAAACTGCCAAAAACGAGCCAATGAGATGCAGTAGCGAAACAGGAAGTGCTAGAATGGCCGGACTGGTTTGATATGATATAAAGGCAACAGTAACTCAAATAGATTCAGATTCAAGGCCCTGGTAATGGCCTTCCAAGCGGTGAACAGGACTGCACCAACCTACATCCAGACCATCCTCCAGCCTTACACCCCCGCCCGCCAACTACGGTCTGCTTCTGAGAACCTCCTGGCGGTTCGCCCTCTCAGAGACGCCCGCTCACACTCAAGACTTTTCTCTTACCTCGCCCCCCAGTGGTGGAACCAGCTCCCCACATCCGTCAGAGAAACAACCTGTCTGGCCACCTTCAAATAAAGACTTAAGACTCATTTGTTCCGGAATACAACAGCACTTAAATGACACATCGTTCCTAGAAAGTATAGCATATTATAGTGGAATTGTATTTTAGTTTGAATGTATTGTATTTGACAATGTACCAAGGTCACCTGTTCTTAGATGTAATGCTCTTTTCGATTCTGCCATTGGCAGCGATGTACTTACTTATAGCACTTGTGATTCATCACCAGCCCTTACAACTCTGATGAGACATCTTGTTGTTTTCGATCATGGTTTTATGCACTTTATGTAAAGCTCTTATTTGGAAGTCGCTTTGGATAAAAGCGTCTGCTAAATGACTAAATGTAATGTAATGTATTTTGAACCCTAAACTGTAAATATATAATGTATATGACTCTCACTTTAAAGCTACTCCTTTGAACCAGCGACCTAAGGAAAACTGGTGAAACCTCTACAGTCCTCCGCTCAACCAACTGAGCTATCAAAGAGAGACACAGGGTTCATCTTCCCCAGCAACCATCACATAACTCGGTGGACAAAAGCGTCTCATTTGAAATGTTGTCAAGACCCACATATGACATGTTGACCAGTTAACTAGTCCTAGTTAATTAGTTACAACACATTTTAGAAGAGTACAGTGGCACTGGCAGTCACATGAATAGCAAGACTAAAAGTCAAATTAATGCTAACACTAGTTCTACACAATCACTTAACCCGTGTCACCCCACCACAAACTTGCTGTTGCTGTTGTTACTCAGTACTACTTTTAAAATGGTGTAATGATAGAAGTAGAATTAGAGTGTACTTTTATCAGACTTTGGACCAACAGGTTAGTGAGTTTGTATAATAATATAACGAGGAGCTGTATACAGGATATCTGTGCCACATTCAAATACATCAAAGCACCAGAATTCTCCCAAGTGACAAAAAGCAATTTTTTACACAACACACGGTTAAAAGTTAGTCCTTCGAGCAGGATTTGAACCAGCGACCTAAGGATGCCTGATTAGTCCACTACAGTCCTCCGCTCTACCAACTGAGCTATCGAAGGGGATAGCTGTAGGCTGTCAAAGGTTGCCAATTTTTTCTGACTGGTAGAGCTGAATGTTACTCACAGGACTTGATAGTTGCCCAGGGCCTCTCGGGGCGGGCTGCGATTCCAGCGGCAGTCCGGGATGTCTCCGTTGGGCGTGACGATGTTGAGAGTGTCGTTGATGAGGTTGTACTTCAGGATGCGATCGTTGGCTGTGCTGGAGGTCAGCGAGGGCGAGGCATTCACCTGAAAATGACACCGACAGAGAAGGTGACATTTGCATTTGAACAGAAGGGTGTTTTTCGCAGAACATGGAGACAGGAAGCGGTTATTAGTGTACTGTAGGATCCAAACAGGCATGAACACATTGTTGAATGAAAACGGATGATTTGATATCTACATATATTTACAGATGTCTGCAGATATCTATCTATATCTATCTCTTAATTCCTTGAGTAGATGGCACAAACACAAATAGCTTAGCCTCTCAGCTTTTGTTATGCATTACCTATTAATGAGAGCTTGCATACATAAATGCAGGAATAATGAACCAAGGGAAAGCTTTGTGGAACACGTTTTTTCAGTCCCTCACTGAGGACCGTTTATGCCCCACAACCAACTTCATGTCACCCAAAATAGATCAGATCGGTGTCTGTTAACAGGAATAGTTCAGACCTAGCCTGGAAACCCAGAAATCTATTGTACGGCTGTCAAAATGAGTGCAGTAAAAAAATGACAGCTACTTAACAAGCACAATATTTAGAATGCAAAAAAAAAAAAAACACAATACAGTGATGACAGAGGAATCCTATTTTAAGTTAAAAACCAGCCAGCAAATTGCCTGTATCAGCCTGGATTACATGGTGCACACTCAGTTTGAAAACAGTATGTTTTTCAGGTGGAATAACACACTGGAGGGGTTAAAGACACACCTTGATCATACATTTGAATACAGAGAGGCAGACATCCAAACATACACACACCTGGAGGGCATTCAAAGTTGCTTAACACTCAAGCAAAAGGGATGTCGAGTCATTATGCAAAGTATCTTTGGGCTTGGCAGAGCAGAGGTTCATTTTTAGCCAATCAAATCCTTTTGTGTAAGCCTGTAGGTGTGTACGGATGCAATAACTCTTCCCATTAAATGACTCACCTCGATGAGCCATGGCTTCAGCTTGTCGTCAATAATTATGTCATACCCGTAACACTCAAAACAGTGCTTGTCGTTGTTCATCACAGGCTGGGAGAGAGAGAAAAGACAAAATAGAGTTAGGAAAAGGAACTGACCTACATTGTAGATGATTATAATATGTTGGGAACTTGCTGTAGAGAACGATTTAGCCGGGAAAGGTGTTACAAATTATCAGCGTAAAAGTAGCCTGTGTGTCGAGGCCTGAGAGGGGAAGGGAGTCAGATCCCTTAGTAGAAGAGGGAAGTGTGCATTAAGTTGAGTGCACCCTCGTGCTAAAAACAAAAAAGAAATCACCACATCGAGGTGGCTTTACAGCTGTGTGTTTAAAAGTGAATCACTGAAGGCCCAATACTATAAACAGCATCCCAAAAGGAAAAAAGTAAAAAACAATGAAAGAAGGATTCAACATGTGTGGTGTAGTGGTTTCTGTACCGTATTTTCCTGCAAATGCAGTTTTTACTGTAGTACCGTAACTGTTGTACAGTATGTTAAGTATCGGTTCAAAAAGCTACTCCTTCGAGCCGGATTTGAACCAGCGACCTAAGGATGCCTGGTTTACTCACTACAGTCCTCCGCTCTACCAACTGAGCTATCGAAGGGAGATGTCATTTGCAAAGAAGATCCAATGCATTATAACTGGAGAAGCCATGGGCAGAACATGAGACTATAAATATATATATAAATGCAGTGGGAGTAAAAAGATCTCAGGTAGTCTTTTCACAATATAGTTATCTTATGAGGCAGTAATAAGTATAGAGTATTCACTTTTTTGTTAAAATAACAAATGAGAAAAAAAACATGTTGTATATAGCAGTTGTTTAGCCACTCTTATGCGCATGTCCACTTACAGCCACGGCCTTCAGCGACTGCACCACGATCCAGTGGATCTGGTCAAACAGTCGGCTGGTCACCTCCTTCCCTCTGGTGCTCTCTAGGTACAAACGGAGGTTACTGACCGTCCACTTGCCTCCATGGACGTGGTTGTAGTCATCCTGCGTCAAAGGTACACAGTCTAACTAGATATTGAAATTCTTGGGGGGGGGGGGTTGTTGCATAGAGTTCTGTTGTAAAAAGATTACAGTACAGGTGAGCATGGAGACAAATATTTTAACCTGAAATTTATCAGGCAGTGTCGTTGGATCTAGTCAGCAAAAGTTACAGCATTTTGTGAAACTATGAACGCAGCCAACAAAAAAAAAAATCACTCCAATGATTTTACACATGAACATCAGCATGCTCATCAAAAGTACTCCGCCTGTGAAAACAGCTGTATAAAGTATTCTGTGACACTGAGGGGACAAGTCTGAATTTGCGTCATATTTACTTGTGTCCATGCAATGTTTAATAAAAATGACACGTTAAGGCGTCAACTTCTGCTGTGTTAATACATAAAAATACTACTTAACATGCATTTTAATCTTTTCTAAACACTAAATCTCTACGATGCTATATGCAAACAACATTCCATAACTTAGAACTCACTCACTGGCACTGAAAGCTGATTTAAAACACCATGCTCTGATATCCAGACAAGATACAGACTTACCCCGTGTTTTTGGATGGCCACATTCGTGAGGTGAACAAACATGTTGTCCAGTTCACTGGTGCTGGGGGTGTACTTGACTGTGCAGAACCTGCAGAAGCCAAGCTTGTACCTGAGGATCAACCCAAAGAGAAATAACAAACAGTTACTGTCATGACTGATTCAGCTGCATATAAACGCATATATATATTCTAATATCATTCTAATTAAACAATTAATCAATAAATCATTTTGTCTGTAACTAACCAGAAAATAGTGAAAAATGCCTGTTATAATTCCGCAGAACCTAAGGCAATGTATTCATTGCTTGTTTTATTCAACAAACAGTCAATTTAATTATCAAGGTAGTTGCCAATTCATTTCCTGTCCATTAATTAATCAATGAAATTATTAATCGTGGCAGCTTTCGACTCAATAAGCAAGTTCAGAATCAATTAAAGTAATAATGACTGTATAAAAGGATTTCTACGTTGGTTTAATCGATGAATCAATCAATGAATGAAACAAAATCTTTTCGATTACAGACAAATGTAACAAACCGCTTTTTTTGACATGCAGGTAACAACTCATTACCACTAGATGGTGCTAGCATCCAACATTAAAACACATCATGTCAACTCTGGGCTTACATGTAGCACTTCAGAGGCCGGTATGTGGTCACCAGGACGTAGAGACGCAGGTCAAACTTCTTCCCTCCTATGAGCAGAGGATTGTCGATGTACAGGGAGATCACGTAGGCCTCCTTGCCACTAGATGCTGCTACAAACCTGGAGGTAAGTAGCAAGACGCCAAACATCAGCAAACCACAAACCTCTGACCAAATTAGGGAAAATGTAATGAGAACTTATTATTAAGCAGTTCACTCAAACAAGACTTCCTCACTGATCGAGCTGAGAACAAGACCAGAACACACTTTGCTTCATTTTTACTAAAAGAGAAAGAAGAAAGAGAATATAATCCTCCACACAGGAAGCGAGAATGTCTCACGTGGAGGTGCGGCTGTCTCTGGACCACTTCTTGATCTGGGACAGTTTGTTGATGAGGAAGATGCCTTTGCCCTGAGCCTTTCCGCAGGGCTTCATGATCCAAGTGCTGGACGGATTCTTGCGGTACTCCTCCACAAATAGATTATAATCGGCGGGGAGCATGAATGTCACAGGGACAAAATCTGTACAAATCACAGAGCAAAGAGTTAAACCTATTATATAACAGCGTGCCTCTCCATGTTTTATAAGTGCATTTCTACACTCATCCCTCGCACCAGCGCTGTAATAGATACCTAAATAAATGTATTTCCCGTTCTCGTCCTTCTCTGCCAGCGGACTGCTTTCCTTTTCCAGCTCCTTGCGGTAGCGTTTGATGTTCTTGATCATCAGGTCCTTCCTGGTGAGCTCGTAGTGGTTGGGGAAGTGGTTAACCATCTGTTCATCTGACAGGCGGTAGCCGGTGTCCACGCTGAACACATTTCTGATGGTCTGGATGCTCATCCTACACGTGGGTACAAGTAAACCTGCTTTATGGTGATCTAATGAGCCTGGAGCCTAACAATAAGTTTAGTTATATAATTATTATTCAATAATTGACATTAAATAGGATCCACCAATAGCTTATGTGCCGCAGTTGAAACTTACTTAGTACATTTTCTTAACCAAAATATTACCATTTGCTTCAATATACTTCTTATATACCTATTATTTTTCACTACATTTCAGAGGCAAATATTGTACATTTCACCCTCCCTATTTATCTGGCAGCTACAAAATACTTTAACGGTTAATATGTTTAATAAGAAACATATGATAAGCTAATAGTATATAATATACTGTTACCTTTATGGCTTGTGACCGCTAACAATGATGCGCCTTTGTTACATTTCAAATGTCTGAGTTCCACCAAAGAGTGATTTCCCCTCTAAACCTTACAGATGATTTCATTTAAATGACTGTTCTAGGCCCAAAGAGGTAAAATGATCCAATATATCACAAAAAAAGAGCAAAGATTAGAAAAATGTCTAAAACAACCAATGTTTGTGTAACAGAACATAGATTTTTCTTTATTTCTACCCCATAAATAATCTCACAACCACGATTTATCATGTGACCCTTTAGAGGGGCTGGAACCCCAGGTTGGGAACCTCTGGACTAAACTACCTAACTGCATACTGAATAAAGTATTTAAACTAGGTCCACATGGGCCAGCTACAATGGTGAAATGTTGCTTATGCACTGATGCATCAGTAATAATAATCTAATAATGTATAATAATATATCAATAACATTGGCAATTTTTATGCAAAAGCAGTACTTTTACTTTTGATATTTTAAGTACATTTTGAAAACCTACCAGTAGAAATTCCAGTCGTCGTTTTCTGTGACTTGGGTCCATTCCCTCTTTTCAAAGTTGTTGATGAGCACTGATTTCTCAATATCTGTCACCCACTTCACCTTACCGGCCATGGTACCTCCCACTAGGGTGGAGCACAAAACAACAGGTAAACAGATAGAAAAGCAGATAAACGAACAGATAGGACAACACGCAAAAACAGACAAAAGAAAAATGCATGCAGCTACCATGCACCAAAGCAGGCCACATACCTGCAAATCAATGTCAGGAAACAGCCAGTCATCAGCATCAGCTAGCCGGGCTGGCTCGGTTAGCAGGCTGCTGAATCCTCCCCGGACTGCTGCAGGGGCTGGACGGACATCACCCAGTCAGTGATGCAATCTCACCACAGTGTCGTTATTTAGACTCATAGCGGAACACAACGGCAGGACAGTCTGTCAGCATCGTTGATAGCTCCAGCTAGCAACAAATAACTGCTTCCATGTTAGCGGGTTTATTGCTAACAAGCTACATTTATCGATCCAGTAAAGCGTCGTGAAGCTGGACACAGTAACGAAACGCCCACCACTTACTCGTCACAATAAAAGTCTTAGTTATTGAAACGTAATAGCATATATATGCGATAACCTTACTATGCTATGTAATTGGAGTTTAAGGTACATTTTTAAACAAGAAATGGCTCAAGAACATGAAACGACGACGGGTTGGGCTTGGTCCTTCCGGGAGAGTCACCTAGCAACGGAGGACGCAGTGATGTCATTGCAGGGTGACATTACCACAGCGCCCCAGCAGGGGTCAGTGTCACTGGACTTCACTTCAAATGTGGTGCACTGGAGGACAAGTGTGGGAATCATAAAGTGTTATAACTTTGTCACACAATAATCATTTTGTATAAAAAACAATCAAACTTAATATTACCACAAAATATATTACATTTTGGTGGCAATCAGTGTAATCAATTAAAAAGTTATAGGGTCAACAATGTGAAATTATTAGCATTTGTAATAAATTCGACAAGGCTACCTCATTAATCATTTAAAACAACAGGAGGTAAATAAATATTGGATGTTGTTGTATATCCTCTGTTTATTTAGGTATATTTGAATTTATTGAAACATGTACAACAAGCAAACAGAAGCGAGACCATTTCTTTGTTATAATATATAAAACAGTAAAGTACTTAGCATTCACAGTACATACGTTAAAACATAAGATTTAAAAAAAGACAAAATAAATAAGAACAGGTGGAAATCAACAAAAGTCAGCATATACATAACTGTATAATAATAGGTTAAATATATTATACTTTTTAAAAAGGTCTGAAAGTGGGAAGATTGTTTGATGTTCTTGATTTATGAATATTATATTTCTCTTTCAGACAAAGAGGTATTATACAGTGATCAACAACGCTGTTATTAGTATGAGCAGATACAAATAAATGTATTCAGGAAAAGTTATTAATTTTTTAAAACAAAACTCTTATTCTTCTGTTTTGTTTTTCCAAACGGATATGATGATGCTGTCGCCCCCTGGTGGTCACTCTCGGCAGCAGCAGGTAAAAGGTGTGGCCAATCATCTTTGTGGCAGTTACCTGAGAGCAGCAAGATTAAAGGACGCTGCTGTAAGTACAGGAAAACACCTTACGAACATTTCTTTGTTTTACTATTTCCATTTTCATCCAACATTTCGATCATAATGTCTTTATATTTATTACAGGGCGGCGTCTACTTTAATCTACACACAAGGTAGGTTTACTTTCGTTTTTTTATTGCACCTGTTTTTCTTGTCAGGCCAGAAGCATCCAAATTAATTTAGAGTAATCTCTCTCAAATTAGACTACTACCAACATAATACAACATACAAGGTCATTTGGATATGTAGTTAAAATGAATCGATGTCTGCGGGCTTAATGTGTAATCCAGTATGTGATCTTCACCACGACCTTTGTTCGCTTTGAGTGAGAAGGATGACTTCATCTCTTTGTTATGACAATATGGCAAAGGACAGCAGGCTATTACATGATTAATACTCAACAGCTGTCCCCTGGCTGTTATTTTGGAGCCTAAGCTATGATTATATTATAACATTCCCACATTTGGGGCTATATTTTAATGGTAAATTGGCATAAACAGTGTAAAGATAAATCCATATAATTACTCTTAAGGAAGCCATTTTCAGGACTGTATAGTAGATTAACTCAGGATATGTTAACAAACAAATATTTAAAGCCTATGAGTCTTTGGAGCCATGTTTTATTTCTTCTTGGTGAGGCAGTTTGGTTGATTTGAGTTATGGAAATGGAGCATTTGCATTAAGGCACGAGTGCAGGTACAACAGGAACAGGTCTGATGACAGGTGCCTGTAGGAGGAAGCAAAACCTGATTGTTATGGCAAAACAGAACACAAAAAGTCATAAATCTAGTAATAAAGGTAGATTAGATGCACAGTTTAATATATAAACCAGTTTAAACATCCAAGGGGTAACTTAAACACACTTTTGTTGCAATATACAGTAGCAAGTGGGCACAGCCGTTGGACTGGATCCAACAGATGATATCATCTCTTCAAACCTAGGAGAGCCTGTTTTATCTACGTGATCTTGGCCCCGATAACACAGCCATCACCTATCCTGGTCACATGATCCAGTATTTACACAGCCTATTAATGAACGTTGGTAGCTGAGCAAGAATAACATGGAGCCTTTATTTGTCCTGCATGGCTAATGCAGTTCTTGGTACATTTTCTCACATGTACTAATATGAATAATTTGCATAATACCGGTTCTATTCTCAGAAAACAAGATGGTGGAGCAATCAAGACAGCCGCGTCGCATCGTCTCCCTTCAGGCTGGACCTGGTGAGGTGGACACTGACACCCTGTTTGACGTGAACCTCAGGTACAGTAGTGAAACAGGCCCTTCCCCACACCAGACTGTTCATAATAACATCACCAGCATACAGCTCAGACAGACTGCGCCTCAGGCAACAGACCATGTGGGATCACTTGCACCAAAAACAAACAATATATTAAAAAAGGCTTTTGTTTGGGGAATCACTTGTGTAGGATTATGTTTTTGTTGTGTTTTTACACCTGACTTGACTAGCCCTTTGCTCGTGTGAGAATGGCAACATTGGTAAAAACTCTTGATAACTATGCAAGAGTCATGCGTTAATCCTTCAGGATCAATGACAGGGCTGCACGGGCCTTTGGGCAGCAGTTGGCTGTGATTGGAGACCAGCTGGACCGGGAATGGGCCAGCAGACAGCCTAACTGGCTACCAACTCCTCTCCACATGCTGAGACCCGCTCAGGCACTGACCAGGACCATCTATCGGTATAAAATAAAAATAAAAAACATCCCTCTTCATATTATTTAAGTGTTAAGTGTAAGTGTGTTAAGTGTAACCTGGTGCTGTTCTCTTCCAGGGACATCCACAGTCAGTTATGGGGCTTGCAGGGCCTGTCTGTGGCAGTGAAGGCCTGGATAGCGAGCACTGTGCCTGGGCAGGGGATCCTCAGAGCTGACACCTGGGCAGCCTGGGTAACACTCATTCATTGCATCATATCTGTGGATAACAGCAGCTTTCTCGATTGTTTATTGTGTTGAAATGACGATTGTCACTAGCAGATTTTAGCAGCTATATATAGCTATCGTGAGCTAATGTTAATGCAGCAACTATTGACATTGACATTCTCGGTTTCCTGTTTTTCCAATGTCAACTTTTACAGTTTTATTCAAATATTGTATTACATTGTAAATTGAATATATGTCTAAAATGGGTTTTAGACAGTTGCTTGACCAGTGAATAAAAATTACGAATAATGTATATTAACGGTAATAACTCAGTTTGAGAGCACACAGCGCAGATTGTGACAAGGCAAATGAGTAAAACTGAGGTTATTATTGTAAAATTATGTGGATTATAGCAGACACTTAATACATTTAATAGATTTTTGTTTGATCAAACTAAGTTATTATATACATGATAATTTCTCTATAAAATATTTAAATGCGTGGGGGGAAATATCATTTTCTGAGCTCAAAATGTCTCAATATGAACTGAGACACAAATCTAACTCCATGTGTCTCTTTCAAAAACTTAAAAAGAAGAGTAGTCCAACTAGAATAGACTTTCATTTTCTTTCATTTCACAGGTGTCCAGTTTGAAACCAGTAACCTGCACTGGCTGGACCAGAGGAGCACTGGTGACTGTGGCACTGGTGGCTGCAGTGACCATTTTCGGTGCACTGTGGGGGCAACGGAGAGCCTAAAGGGCCATAAGCAGGTCTTTTTGGGCCATCATATATTTCACCAAAAATGTTTGCAAATGAGTGACAGTTATTGCTAACGGATTTGTTTCTGCTGTTTACTTTGACTTCTCTTTTTATACTCTTTTCAGGACCGGTATTGAATTTGACGCTATATTATTGTTAACAGGTAAAATACATTGTAAACTTTGGCAGGGCATTTGGAAATAGTTTGAATGGGTTTTACAGTGTTGCCCAGGGAGTTGGCCAGCATATTGTAGCAGTGACATGTTGGCTCACAGTTGTATTAATGTCAAAAAGCCTATTTCCCATAATTGGACTGTTGCTGGCTTGCAGTCCAGATTCGTTTCTTACTGGTTTAAGAGGCCGCCATTTTTACAAATGATATTTAGCCTGGCCTAATATAAAATGAAGGGAGCTGGACTTTTTGTATCAGATTTAAAAGTGCTTTTTTATGTGACGCAAATAAACTTCAAAATGACACAATTGTGTAGTCTCATTAATAATAAAAAAATATTTTAATTACATCATAATAATAATCATAATAATACACAAACAAGACCATAAGAAGCAACCACAGGCGCTTGCAGATCTCGCTGGTCCACATCTCTGCATGATCAGTCATCGGAAGTGGTGACATCCACATGTGTGTACGTTTTGAAGGCCTTCCTGTTACACTTCTGAAGCGTGGCACCGAGCTGCTTTCCCGGGCCGACCTCGTAAGTGTGAGGGAACTTCCTCCCCTGCGTCCTCTCGTAGATCTCGTGCAGAGTTTGCTCCCACTTCACGGGCGACGCCAGCTGCTTCACCAGCTGCCTGCGCACGTGGCTCTCGTTCATGTAGCGTTTGCCGTCCACGTTGGAGTACACGTTGATCTCAGGACGACGGACCTGAGCGGGACAGAAAGGAGAGGTGTTAGATGACAAGGCACCGAATCAGTCAACGCGCGCAACTTTTCCCAAGAGTGGGAGCTCAACGACGTGGCTCAGAAGTTATTACGCGCGAAGTGGATGAAATTAACGGATATAAAAAAGGGGCAGTGAACATAATATTTACTCTCACATAGAACGAAATGGTAGGTTGAGGAAAGGTTTGTTTTAGGGCTGAAAATAACGATTATTTTAATCATCGATTAATCCACAGATTATTTTTTCAATTCATATATTAATCATTTTGTCCAGAAAACATTAACTCCATGTTTATAGTAGATTTTCAAACATATCAAAATGGAAGAAATAAGCAATAAACATGGAAATCATCATATTAAAAACAGAAAAACATGATAAATGTGGAGGTTTTCCATGTCACAGCAGTCAGAAATAGCGAGTATCAGAGAAAGCGATGGATTATAAGAACATGTTCTTGTAACATAAAGAGTTGGACTGACCTCCACCTGTCTGAGCACCTCTCTGAGGGGTTCAGTGGCCGACTCCATCAGCTCAGTGTGAAAAGCACCGCTGACTGGGAGAGGCTTGGTCCTCACGAACTGGAGACGTTGCGAGTTTTGCTGGAGGAAATTCAGAGCCTGGGAAAACAACACAGTTATGATGGGACAGATATCACGAGAAGAGTCCAGAGCAGCTCTGACTGAGACTTTTCTTGACATTTGTAGGACCTTTTTCATCACACTTATACAGGTTTATATCACTGTAATGTAGATGAAGCGACAGGATATGAAGGATTCTTTTGATTCAAAATGTTCAAAGCTGTCATAACGCTCGGTACCTGCTGGTGCCCTGCAATGACTCTGCCATCAGGGAACAGATAGTTGGCCACAGAGCAGACAGGGTCCTTGATCCCCAGGCCCGTGCAGTGCTCTTTAGCCTGCACACAGGCATGCTTATACTGGGCCTGTGGTCTACCGATGACCGACAGCATCCCACTAGGAACCAGCTCGGATGCTTCCTGCATGGCCTCTGCACGCACCTTCACCGCATACAGAGCTGGAAGACACAGAGTGGGTAAATACGACATATTCACCAACACGATGCTTTTCACGTACAATTTAAGAACCATGTCACGTCTACCTTCTGCATAGTTCATGGCCCCAGAAAAAACCAGGGCAGCAAATTCTCCAACGCTGAAACCTGCAGCAGCAACACACGTCTCAATAGCCTGTGGACAGAAGTGTAACAAAACACACACACACACACACACACACACACACACACACACACACACACACACACACACGATCTAGTTAGAGCTAAAGCTAGTTTCACCATTTTCCTGCTAAAACATATGTACTTTTACTTTTTAATGTAGCATTTTTATGTTTTACAGAATGTTTTCTAATATATATTTTTCTTTGTTGTTTTCTAAGTTGTTGTATGTAACAACAAAGTATGTAAACAAAGCAATTTCAATAAAATATTCACAAATAATATTAAAAAGGGACTAGTGTTAACTAATACATGTTCTTATTTTTAAAAAGGTTTTACTAATCCTTCCGTATTTTTTACAACATGTCTACAACTTTTTGGGGAATTTTTCCATCACAAATGACTTTAACAATCTACTGACAAACTACCTTGGGGTTTTCGTGGTTGAGCCTCTCCACCGCAGCCAGCGAGGTGACAAACACCGCCGGCTGACAGTGAACCGTCTTCCTCAGCTCCTCCTCGGGCCCCTCCAGGCAGAGAGCCAGCAGGTCGTACCCGAGGACCTTCTGGGCCACCGTGAACATTTCTTTAACGTTAGGGTACTTCAAAAGTCCTCTACCCATGCCCACAAACTGGCTGCCCTGGCCGGGAAAGAGGAGTACGGAGCAGCCGCTGGGGTCTTGCCTGGGTCTCCGCTGCTCCACCGCGGGCGGTTCGCTGTCCGGGAGAGGGGCGGGTGCTTCGGGCGTTGGGTGGCGAGTTCCATCCGGGGAGCGAGGCTGGCTGGTGGACAGTCTCTTGCTCAGAGACGCCAGCGACCTGACCTTCCCTCTGGAGGCTGCTGTCAGCCTGACAACCGCTGATGCCAACATGGCGTCACTCCTCACCTAAAGGCGTCTTCACGGGTTGAGACGCAGACCCATAATCTGCCAGTAAACTGTCAATTAAACTATAATTAAGGAATGAAAAACTTAATTTCGTGCCTGACAATTACTACAGTCTGCACGTTATAGTCATGACAGCCGCCATGTTGGTTGACGTCACCAGGGTTGCATTTATTTTCTTTCCGGGTTAATTGTAGTTTTTTTTCCTGCTGCAGCGCCTCCTTCAGGCCATAATATTTAATGATTTAATTGATTAGTTACTTAACACACAAAATAAGTTTAACATATCACTCCTTCACACTGCTTTGTTTAGTTCAACCAACAGTAGCCAAACTTCTGAAACGTATGAAAGTGAAATGAAACGTTTTTCATTAAAAATGAAAAATAGTTGCCAATTAATTTTCTAGCAATTGATTAATAGTTTCAGCTGTACTTGTATGTACCGTTGGGTAGATAGATTAATTAGAAAACATCATATTTTATAAACTTTTTGTATGTTTTGTATGAACAAATCTTAATTTGTAAAGTAACTAGTTTCTAAAGCTAATTGGAGTTTAGTAAAAAGTACAATATTTTTCTCGTGGCATGAAAAGAAAAAGACAAAGATCACAAAATGACATTTTATTATTCACCAACAAGCTTTATTATACAAAACTGCAAATCTGTGTTGATGTTATTCAAATGTGGTTTTATTAAATCCTGCATCACATTGTGCTCTGCCATCATCGCTCTCCATCTTAGTGTGCATTTCAACATATAAATATAATACAAGGCTTTTTGTATTGTAAATTACTTCTCCTTACACTTTGCACTCTGAAAAGGATTTATTTTGTCATGTCTGAACTTGTAGACGTGAAAACTTATTCCCCTAACCGTCAACGCAGTGATCACATTTGTCCATTGGGTTTTCCCTGCGAATCGTCCGATCCATCCGACAGGTTGGCGGCCTCCATCTGCTCCTCCAGTGTCTCGTCCTCTGGAATCTGGCTGTTCGGATCGCCTCTTATCTTGAATTTAGAGATGAACTCGTTACTGGCCAGCGCTCCTTGCTTTTTGGGACACTTGTGATTTGATGATAGGCGATGTTCCAAACGTTCTACAAACAAATGAAAAGAAAACATTAACAACAAAATGTTATCTTTGTGAAGTTTCCTGATACATTTTACTTTTAGGTCCAGGCTGTACAAGTAGATTGTACTTTAGAGGCCATTTGTTTGTTGGTTTGTTAACTAAATATAAAAAAAAAACGTTGCACCATGGTCCATGGAACAAATGTTTAATTTCTGATGCAGGTCTAGGTCCATTTTGAAAGAATTTCAATATTTTCTCATGAGTTCATCTTAAATCATATGTACACCTATGCCATGACTGTATTTTGATGCAGATCTGGATCCAGAGGAACTATTAATGCTTTATATTTATAGATTTATACACTCTCTGAATGTTTATCTGTTTCATTATCTTTACAGCTACATAAAAATGGACAAATATGTCGTGTTGCCTCTTTAATCAGACCCAGCACACCCGATTAAGAGCGAACTGCACCTCCAGGCGTGACGGGTGTCATCAGGCGGTTCAGCTGGACGTTCCAGTGCCGCACATACTGACTGGCGTTCCTCAGTTTCTCTTGTACCTCCTGGAATAAGAAAACAAGTAGTTGCTCATGAGAATCATATTAAACATGCTGCACACTGAACCAGTCCAAACACTGTCACTGTCTTTTTTTACCTCCAGGTGCTGGTGGCTCCTCTGGCGAGAAGCCCGGAGATCCAGGAGCTCCTGAGAGGCCGAGTGAAGGGCTGAGGGGGTATCCTCAGGTCCACTGCCGTCCGAGGCCTCCTGGACGGGGCTGAGACTCTGCTGCTCCTGGAGGAGCTGGAACTGCTTCTTCTTCTCTTCTTCCACCTGCAGCAACCTGGAGAAGACAGAGGAGAAGAACTCAAATCCAGTAACTACACAGACATTTTAGATTCTGTGATTCTCTGATGTCCATCACAAATAAACATCGAAGAAATCGCTCCTTATCACTGCAGAACTTACCCAAGAATCCTCACGTTTTTAAGTGTTCTTCTTCATCAAAGCAATCCAGTTAGATTTGTCTGTACATTAATGGCTACACTGCAAACAGGATCCGCTAATGGCTGATATGCAGAATTAGCCAAACTTTTAATGATGCCCATTTGCCAAAATGTAAACAAATATAGTCTAAAAACAACGGAGCAGACGTTTTAGCCTAACTCCTTGGCAACATTGTACTCACTGTTCGCCCAAAACATTATGGGAATTAAATAATATGATTACTTATTATGGGACACAGACAGTCTCCTCATATGCCCTGTGTTGGGGTCCCAGTTGTCTCAATTGTGTCAGACTTTGAGAGTTTTTGTTACCTCTCCACCTCCTGTCTGGCCCTCTCCTCCTCCAGCCGAGCCTGGATCTCCATGTTGAGAGCCCCTTCCAGTTTCTCCTGCGTCAGCTCCAACTCCTGGATCCTCTTTTTCTGTTGCTCAGCCTCCCTTTCCTTCTCCTGCATCTCTGCCTGCATGCTGTCTCTCAACTAGAACACACATACACACACACACACACACACAAACACACACACACACACAAACACACACTAATTGGGTGGAAATAACTGACCTATTCCTGAATCACCTTTTCCAGGAATGTCATTACCGTTTCTCCACCACTAAAAATCACTGAAGGTTAAGCCTGAGTTTTATAATGCCAATATTTTCACGCTGTTTTCAGAGATCAAAGTCAATGGCATGGACTTTAACTCCCATTTCTGCGGATTGTAAATTTCGCCTGGAAAACTTTCTCTCACCGTCTCGGCCTCCTTCAGCTGCCTCTCCAGCTCCATCTGCACCTCCATCTGTTTCCTCCTTTCTCTTTCCTCTGCCTCCCGTCGCCTGGTTTCTAATTCACGTGCATGCTGCAAGACACAGATAAAGCAAAGTAAAAACCGACATTACGATTAATGGTTCCTCCGCTGATTTCCTTCCGCTCTCACCTGTATGATGCTTTCTATCTCTAAATCCTGTCTGTCTTTCTCTTTCTCCATCCTCTCCATCTCCTGGATGTTGGAGTCGTCTGATTGGCTGCTCCGGCTGCTGCAGCTGCTCCGGGCGCTCCGGCTGCGCTCTCGCTGGCTCTGTTCCCGCTGGACCCGTCTCTTCAGCTTGAGTTCGCGGTGAACGGAGGACTTGCCCTCACACTGGAGACGGAGGGCTGTGTGAATAGCTGGAAACGTAGCGAACACACGCACAGATCTTATATTTGTGTTTCTTGGAATGAGACAAACTGTAGATCCTGTAGATCGTTTTATTGGTGTTTCTTTATTTTGATGAATAAGAAAAGGAGTATTATTTATTTTCTTCTCTACCAGAAAACCCTACAATAGTTAAAATTGCCAATAAAGTAGGATTATTATTATTATTACTGTTCTCTAAATGCAGGCTAGCCAGGCTAGCTGTTTCCCCCCGTTTCAAGTCTTTGTGCTAAGCTAAGCTAAGTGGCTGCTGGCAGTAGCTTCATATTTACCCTACAGACGTGTGGTATCAATCATCTCATCTACCTCAACAAATGTCAAACTATTCCGTTAAAATGTCTCGTTTGAAACCAGGGAACTGAATCAGAAGCGACACACGAGAAATGACTAAAGTCAAAATCTAATTTCTGACTCTGTATGCTAAAACTTATACACACCAACACACCTTGAGTCCACTCCACTTTCTGTCTCTGGTCAGATGCACTCATCTCGTAGGTTTTATTGTGGGTTTTCACACAGAACATGCAGCGCTTCCCATCCCTGTCGGAAATAGACTGAAACAGAAAAAACACATTTCAGATAGTTTAGCTTGACGGTTTGATCGTGGTATACAAATACAAGTATTAGAGGATTTATGTGCTGTGTGTTCGAACGCATCCAAAGCACAGCATTTGCCTGCATACCACATAATTAAACATGCAGTGTTTACATCCCATTTCCTCACCCACCTCTATGACACAGCTCTTATCCAGCTGGATCTCCCCTCTCTTGTCTTTCAAGCCCTCGCTGACGTAGTAAGCAATGGAGGACGGCTTCAGCACGAACCAACGCTCAGTCCAGTTCCTACGTACGTGCCCCTTTTTCCACATGTAACCCTGGACGCAAGGAACAGGAGTGAAGAAGAAAGAAAGAGCAAAACGATCCAAGAGAGAAGACGACAAAACGGAAACACTGCATGAAAAAATACACCGAATACTCACCCTCTTCAGGACGTTGTGATACATCTCCAGAAAGACCTCATTCAAAGCCAGGCTGAAGGCCTCGGCGCTGGTGACCCTCATCAGCCGGCCTGCACTCATGTGCTCCAGGAAGCTCCATACAGACATGCCCTCTTCCTGCACCGTGGCATTCTGAGATATTAAGTCCTCTAAGGGCTTTCCATCCCACTCCTGGCTCATCGCTGTGGAGATCTTCTTGATGAGATACTCCACCTAAAAGCATTGAAATATAAGGATACTGTATATGTTTGCAGAGAAGATGGACAGTACAAATAGCATTAAAGCCTCACTGTTGTCGCTGATATTGGCCGATACTATGCTGACATATTGTGTCAGGGTAGTTCTGCAGCATGTACCTTTACAGAGGAAAACTACTGTGCTGATACAAAAGCAGATTATTTTTGTCTCTGTCGACAGGAAACCAAAAGCATTACGGAGGAAGTGCAGGAAGGAAGAGACTCATTAACTTAGTTACTTGCAATTGCTTTTTTATGCTGTGAAAAAAATGTAACACAAGCTGGGTTTATGTGGAGCATAACACTTATTTCTAGCAATTAGGCGACCGCAGTGAAAGTGCCTCATGTACCGCCTTATTTGCCTTGTGATTGTTAGGGAAGGAATTTTTGCACTTTACTGCATAAAAAAATGGTCAGCCAACCGCTGGTCAACCAGGTCTCAATCAAATCCCTTCAATCAAGTCGCTGCCATACGCTCGTTCCTGTGTCACACATTAAAGTCTCCTCTCTCACCAACGTCTTTTACCTCCTCTGGTATCATCATCAGCGGGTAGCGGTCCTCAGACAGGAGGTTGAATAAACAGAAGAGCTTGAAACAATCTCTTTCAGATAGCAGCGCCCCCTTTGGTACCCCCTTGAAGTTCTTCTTCATGGTCATCATCCAGCACAGGTCGTCCAACTTCTCCTTGTCAAACATCCCCTCTTTGACCTGAAAAGACAAAAAAAGACCCGCGATGACTTGTGAAACTGGATTAAAGCTTCATGTGATTGTTTTAATAACAGACATAATAGGTACGATAAATCACTCAACCCACATTATTATTTATTTCTTCTAACCCAAACCCTGATTCATCGGAAAGCTGCTCCACCCACGGAGGTTTAACTTAGAAGATGTTCGCCTCCTGCCTCCACAAGCAAGAACCAAAATGTAAAACAAAATTTCCAAACTTCCAAAACGAATTAACACTTTGTTGTAAACCCCAAACCATTTATTAAATGTTGGTATACTGCTTAGAAATGCTAAATAGGGGGACCTAAAGTGTGTCATGCTTATTTATAGAGCTTTCTAAAATATTCAAAGATGTTTTATATGACATGTAAGATATAAGAATCTAGAGACCTAAAATACAGTAAAGGTGTAAAATACAACAGCAAACGTCATGTGCTGCAGTGTATATGTTACTGCATCACATAGACATCAATATTATAATAATGATAATAATGGTAGTACTCATAGAAGAAGCAAAAAGTGCTTTCAAAAGGTAAAACATTTACATGACATATTAAACATATAACATATTTGAAAGAAAAAGAAATACAGTATAAATATAAACAGTAAACGCCCAATGAAAGAAAACATAAAGTACTCTTTTTGAAAAACTGCAACACCACAATTTCCACTTGGGGATTAATAGTATATCTATCTATATATCCATCTAAAACATAAACACAGAAATTGATGAATACCATTTCAATATTTCTGTAATTGCTATGAGGGGGTGATTTCAGTACCTTATCCAGTATATATTTGTTCAGGTAGGGCATGTAGCCATGATTAGACACCGGCCCATCATCATCATCCTGGAAGTGCTCCTCCAGGGCCACAGGGTCGTGTGGGATGTTCAGCACAGTGTACAGGTTGTGGGAAAGCACCTGAAGAAGTAACACAGAGTCATGGAGCCTGTATATGCACATAAGCACAAAGTCTCAAGGCTTCTTCTGTGCTCACATAGTCTTAAGGTTTCCTCACACACACACACACACAAGCACAGGCAGCTGTAATAGTCCTCAGCGACTGAGCATGTCAGGACAGCTTTGTGCTATTTCCCTGTGGGGGCTCAGTCAGACATGTAGGAACTGGACAGAAAGCAATATGACAACAAAACTAACACTGAGGGGGAAAGATACAATAAGATGTCTGCTTGTTGTTCTCTGCCTTGCCTTTGTATTTCATTTGAAACCCTGACAGATGTGATGTTATGTCATTATTTGTGTTTCTAGAAAAGGTTGGACTTTGAGCTTGACGGTGAAACTGGGCTCGCAGCTCACCTCACAATCTGAGCAGGTTACGTGTCTGTTGGAAGAAATGGTCAAAGCTTTTTCAAATATTTGGACTTGGACGTTTACTCAGATTACAAGAGTACAACTTAATATTTCACAATATATAAAGACAACTAGAGAGAACGAGGAGTGTTGGTTTGTCTCCAGCAAGAATTTAAAGAACTAACAGAGCTGATAAAAGTCTGTGTGTGCTGTTTCTGACGCCCCTCGGGCTCAGTTTCCTGATCTTAAAATGACTGCATACTTTCCCTGCTTACCTTTAGCTGCGATTTGGACACTTTCCCGCATTTCTCGACGTCCAGTGATGTGAAAGCGTACCAGATGGACTTGAGGAGTTCGGATTTTAAGTCCATTTCGGAGAGCTCGTCGTGCGCAAAACAACTACATTTCCAGGCGCAGCGCGGCGGCTTTTACGCAGCGACGGGAGAGCTGGTGGTGAGAATCGCCAAATAAAATGTGGGGCAGCGTACAGGCTGCTGTGCAAACTGCAAAAGACCAAAAGGAGTCGGATGTAGGGCAGACTTAAAGAGGCGGAGAGTAGAGATAAAGGCCAACACTTTCCTCCACAATATATGTTTTAAAACGATTTTACAAATGTCAAATACTTATACAAGTCTGGTTTACATTCTTCCCAATATATGTTGGATAAATACTATTTATAATAATAATAGTAATAGTAATAATAGTCTTGCACTCCGCTCTTAACATGTATCTTATTAAAATGGACAAACTTACAGAGCTAGTTTTGACATATCCAAGTTATATTTCCATGGTTTAAGACATTTATCCAGACAGTACAGGGTGGATTTCTGAATTTCTGAAGTGCCATCCAAAATCCAAATAGGAGGGATCAAAGTGATCAGACTGGCTTTAGAGACACACCCATTTTTACAGAGAGCCTAAAGCCATGTTTATTGTAGAAACTTCCAAATCTAAGTTTAAATACACTTTTAAACATCTCTGATGGGAAATATAACCTGCCAACTGTGAGAAGTTATATTTTTCATACATATTCAAGGATTCATTATATATTTAATTATTTTAAATCAATTAGCATACAAATTGGAGAATTAATTCCATGCTTTTCATGAATTGAGTGTTTTCTAGGCTGTAACCCAAAAATACAGTGTAAAATCAGTTAGTATACATGTACAGGTTATTCTCCTCGCTGCTCTTCATCTTTAGAGAGTGTTTTTGGGGCTATGGAGATCTGATAGTAACTATAATCCTGTGTCCCTTCTGGTGAGCAGATGGTTTGGTAGAATAGAAGCCATAAATAGTGCACACTAAAGCTTCCAACCCAAAATAGTTTTCAGAGGTATTTTGATCCAAATGCGGTTTCCCTGACTTAAGGTGTTGCTCGAACGTCTCTCAGAGCTCGTCTTTTGTGTGATGAAACAGCTGGCGTGGATGTAGCAACCTCAGGCAAAATTATAGTTAATCAAGGACTGTGTAATCAGACAGAAAGCATCCGCAAGCCTTATTGGGGCATAATGTAGGCTAATCAATACCAGAATTAGGTCATGAAAATGGTAGTCGTTGTTTAGAGGCCACAGCCAAAAGCTTCTATAACTCTAAACGTAGATGTGTGTAGGGTTTAAGGTCAACTTTCTGCTAACTTCTGAAAGTCTACTTTATGTTATCCAGTTTGAGCGGAGGATGTATAGCTTATGGTTTTCTGCTCCATAAACTGATCAATACTGGGTCAGGCTGCTGTGTTTCATCACACTCAGCAGTGCGTCTGTTGCCCGTTGTCTCCCCCTTCAAGGTCAGATCTAATCACCACTGTCTCAGGTGGCAGAAATGAGATGTCATTCTGTTACAGCCATAATTCAGAATTGCCCGTCCAGAGGTCCCAGCGAGGATCGAGCACTCCCAGCGCTGTGAATTTACCACTCTGGCACACTTCCAACATGGCTTTTCTCATAAAAAAAAGACCCAGAGCTGCTTTTAAATGTGTTTATTTTCCTGCACACGAGGTTGGACCCTGCCACCTGCCAGGATGAGGGATATAAACTTCACTTATTATACTTTAAAGAGGAAAAAACTAATAAAAAAGTGTTCTTTACCAGATGTCAGTCATTCACTAAATGTTTATTAGACAGTGCATACTTCAGAAGTGCCTTTACTGACACTGTACTGTAAGTTGCATTCTAGACTACATCAACATTACAAAAATGCTGTTGCCATTTATATACTTAATATATTCAAGGGCAGAAGACCTTGACATTCCCATTGCCGGTGTCTGATCAATATCATATCCTGTAATGAAGCAAAGGGTTTTTGTTTATTGTCAACAGATATAGTTTACAGTTTCAGTCATGCTGGTGGTTGTTAGAAGACACACGTTAATGAATGTGGAATATATACACTACCGTTCAAAAGTTTGGGGTCACCCAAACAATTTTGTGTTTTCCATGAAAAGTCACACTTATTCACCACCATACGTTGTGAAATGAATAGAAAATAGAGTCAAGAC
>JAVQJD010034042.1:0-28946 GCA_036023655.1 Nannoperca australis | reverse complement strand
CCCCCCCCCCCCCCCGTCTCCCTATCTCCCCTTTTCTTTTGTGGTGCTCATTCTTTGTGGGCTTATTTTAATGAAAAGTTTGGTGGTGAATCACTCGGGCATTCGGTCGGCTTTTAATTTCCACAACATGATGACGTGAATAACTATGAGCTGACGGTCCTAAAGACACTGACAGTGCCAAGAATAAATACACTAACAAAACCCAGAAGAGTAGAGGGAATAATCCCTCTTCATGTGGCCCCACTTTGCCCCTGAGAGCCTCTAACAATAAGTCATATAAGATGATTGAAAATGAAATGTTCATTACAATGACCTTACACAGTAAGAGAAAAGCATGAGAGAGTTGGGCAAAATGACTGCATTTAAAAAGAGGAGCAAACAGAAGGGAACGCAAATGTTCCCATCAGGGTGAATATCTTCTAATACACCTCCGCTGGGTGAAGATTATTGATAGCAAGTGTATGATTGTGGGTGGGGGAAAGGCATTAAAAATACTCCTACCACCACTGCTTCTGCTGTACCGCCTCTCCTTCATTCCATTAAACCTCGCTGCTATAATATGCATCAGAATTGCTACTAGGTAGTCGTTCCTGTGCTACGGAAGGCATGTGAAATCTTAATCATTTGAACTTGAGGGTTGTGTCCTAGTGAGAGATGACTTATTCATGGCATAGTGTGCGTACCAGGGGATGATTATCCACCCATGAGTCCCACCCTCCTACCAAGGGCATTCTAAAGAAATATTAACCTATAGTAACAGGCCTGAAGCTTCTGTTCCCTCAAACAAGTGAGAGGAAGGAATTAAGATTTACAGGATGTGTAGTTAGGCTACAGAATGGGATGGTGTATCTCAGAAATGATAGGAAAAACAACTAACGGAGTGTTAAAGGGGTAAACCAGAAATATTGCATTACTATTCCATGAAGTTTGGTGATTCAAAAGAAACACTAAGTCTCCAGCCATTCTCACAGCACTGTGAGGGTGGTCTTACTTGAGCTTAATGCTGTCAACTTGCTACACGTTCACAGTGACAATGCTAGCATGCTGATGTTTATCATGTTAGTCATCTTACTTTACCGTGTCAGCATGCTAACATTTGCTTATTCACACTCAAAACAAAAAGTATAGCTGAGGCTGATGGGAAAGTCAATTTTTCAGGTATGACAACGAAGTTTAATAGCAATCCTTCTAACAGTTGAGATATTTTAGTCTGGATTAAAGTGGTGACTGACCAACAGACTAACATTGTCATCCCTAAAGCCATTATTTTTAATGGCTACAAAAAATAAACAAGATTGAATTGTAATCCCTAGAATGGGTCAAATAAAAAAAGTGCTGGATCCTACATTTCCCACAATACAACCAACAGGATCTCTTTGTTAGGCCCTCTCTGCCAGGTAAATAACTCATATAACTCATATTGACTACTAATAAATTTGTAGACTCAAAACTAAGAATACCCCTGATAATGGAACACAGAGGCTCAGTCGTACCCCCTGTGACTAGCACACGGACTCTGGTGTATAATCTGCAGAATGGTGAAAAAGTCCAGTGGAAATGCAAAATGAGAATGAAACAAATTGTCATTTTTTCCAGGTAACAGCTTTTACATATCTAATGTCAGTAAACGCAAAGACGTGATGAACCAAGTGCAAATCTTTCTGTAATAGATCCATTGGTGGGACGCTACAGAGTGAAACTGATCAGTGTGGAGAAGATGGGATTCGGGCCATAGTCCTGCTCCACATCAACGACATGAAGTGTCTGCACAATGCCTACTTTACACAGACTTAGGCATAAAGACATAGGCATTAGTGTAGCTCAGGTATACATTTCAAATGGCAGTTAGTGCACTCACCACTAATTGAACATGTAGAGTTTTTTCCTTTTCTGAAGGTGACTGATTACATTTGCAACCACAACTAAGGAGATACCTGTGCAGGATCATTCATGTGACAACTATGAGGTGACAGTTAATTGCACTTAATTGCATTCACTTGGAACCCTAGGTGTAAAACAAATCCTGATTAAATTAGGTTTCATCGTGCTAGAATTAAAACCAGTGGGGCTGTGCGTCCTGAGGTAGGACAAGTGCTCTCATCCTTATTTCGCTAGTGGTTGTTCTTCTTGTTGAGGTCACTCAACAATTTCTGAAGGTGCTTCACAGAAAAAGCTTTCCATTCCTCCATTCGCCTCTGCAAACAGCCATGCACCCACCATGTGTCCTGTCTGACAACACCACAGAGTCCACACTGAAGAGTTTAATCCGTGCTCGGACAAAAGATTGCCGGCAAAGGCCCCGGGCCCAGACCCTGCTGGATCGGGGCACTGCTTTGATTCCCGACCACTCAGACATCCGCAATAAGACCACCCCCCCTCCCTACAGGACCACTGGTGTCCCACCACAGTTATGCTGTGGATTGTCTCGTGGATATTCTTGGGGTACACTTAGCTTCTCCCTCCCAGACAAACGGCTTCAGGTCCAACTCTGCCCAACCGGAACATGTTGCGGCTGAACTCCACCTTAGACCTTCAAAGACGCATCAATCCTCCGCGGCCGGATTGTTTTGTGTTGTTGACACCCTACTTGGCATTGACATACTCGGCAGAGGCCATCCTCTACACTGACGGGTTTTCTTACAACTTTACATCCCCAAACTCTGGTATCACCGTACCCCAGCTTCCTCATTACATCATCACAACAAACAACACGTGAATTCAACCTCCATCCCTTCCCTCAGTCCTCACAACCTATCATGAAGCAAAGTCACCTGAAACTGGCTTTGCTCAACACTCGTTCACTCAGCAATAAAGGCCTCATTCTGAATGAATTTAAAACTGACTTACTTAAACCTGGCACAAACCCCTGGATTATTTCTCATTAAACCAGACCACTCCCGCAGGACTCACATACATTGATAAACCTATGGAACTCACCCCACAAACATATCCACGACTGCACTGATCTGTCCAAGTTCAAATCACAACTCAAATCTCACCTTTTCAGAACCGCCTTTAACAGATGACTATTCTGCATGTCACATTTTTAGTGTGGTTTATGTCTTCTTTTATCTATGATTATTTACGTGTTTGTTAGTGTCACACGGACACTCAAGCTAGAGTACACACACACACACACACACACACACACACACACACACTCCTCTTCAGCATGACACATCGATTGTCATCATGTATCGTATGTATATCCGTATCTGCGGGAATCTCAACTGAGCCAAGGCAAGGGAACTGTGGATGATGGGGGCACCTACGCCAGGGACAGCAGCCATTTCATGGCTGGTCACTCTGGCCTCTCCAAGCACTGTGGTGTGATCGATCTACACATACCCTCTCTCTCCTCCCGCCTCTCCCCGCTTCCCTCCCCCTCTCCTAGGACATTTTACGCTGGCTTATGCAGTGATGCATTTGATTGCACAGCACCTCACCAGGGCCAACTCATCAAAAACTTGATCCGGGGAGAGACATGTTGGGGAATAAGTTTGGTGAAGCTATCTCTAGTGGAAGCCTGTGGATAAGATAAACTCTGTTTAAAACTTGAGAAACTACCAAGCAGAACATTTTCACAAATGACAAAATGTAGTGTCATACTATCGGGTGGTAGCCAATGTAAACTATGTACAGTAGATAACAGAGCAAGGTTTGAAGGCATGCAATGGGCACGAGAATTCACACACCTCCATTACCACGTGGATAATCTTTAAGACATTTTAAAATAATTAAAAAGTAGGGATGAAACAATCAAGGGTCTACAGTATATCCCAGATATCATACAACATTTCCATTTCAACAGTTCAGCTTCAAGGCAACAGCAGCACTCAGGTTCACATTACAGTTACAGCTACTGTACATCCACAACAGCTTGGCTACCCCATATACTCAGTGTCCTTCAGTTAGCCGTGTCACTGCTTCAGACCAGCCATTAAATGATTCAACGGGCTGTCCCAGCTCTTTACTTAAACTGCTCACAGTGTTGGGCTTTATTATTGATGAGACACTGAGAGCAGGATACTCAAATATGCAAGATTTGCAAACTTCTGTCAGAATGAACACTCTTCTGTACCAGTGCCCGGGCCGTCAATTGCTACCGTCATGAAACGGAGAAACTGGAAGGAATATTATGTGTGTGTGTGAGAGTGTGTGCCATTGTCTCCTCTACCTTGGCAAAGATGACACCTCATTATAGCTTGGATATCACCTTGGCTCAACCTCTGGCCGCACGCCTTGCCACTAGACCACTGCAAACACCACGGGGGCCGTACAAGTCTCTTCACTCTCGCCTCACACACAGACAGCAGTAGTAATTAGTTGTCAACTTGATGACTTTCTCAGGGTAGATAGGCCTTTCTTAACCTGTACGTTAATGTTCAAACAGCAGGTCAATATAAGAAACTGGCATGCTGTAAGTCTGTCTATGTTTATAGTCACACATGGAAACGACGCAAGGTGTTCTAAGCTGGATTTGGTTGAGCAAACAAGCTCTGTGAAATGAAATGTGTTTGCGCAAATGTGAGACATTGTACTAGAATGTGTACAGCTCTCGGTGAGAAAGCCGGGGGAGGGGGCTCAAAATTACTTGAGCAATCCCTTTTATAAATGGACATCCTTCTGTGCCTCTCCCAGTCTTTTGCACGCACTCCTTCAATTTCCTTTATCTTAGGCTCTAGGCACGTATCTCCTTTAAGCCTTTTCTCTGAATTTGAGCCATTGTGCCATCACAGTATCAAATCGCATCATAAATGCACGTGAGTATGTATAAAAATGATATTTTTCTCCCTGGAATAATGGTGCTATCTGGTTGAGGGAGCAGACGGGCTATATAACGGCAGAAACTTGATCTGATCTCTGAGACACACTTTTCACACAGAGCTCCAGTGTAATTACAGCCCCCATCCATGCTAACCATCAGACCCCCACTGGGGCAGGCATGCTTGTGTGTGTAGTTTTCATTTCCTGATATGGGAATTGGTCCAATCTTGTGCAGTTGTGCAATGTCTCTTCAATGCAGGCGCACTCTAAAGAGATGGTTAAAGTTATTTCATATTTTTCCTTTTCCGTCTTTTGAAGCTATACAAATATGAAAAGAATGTAGATAAAGTCAAGCAGAAGAGTTCAAGGATTTCTCTGGGTTGAGCACTGAAAGTCAATATCACAACGTCCTTAATGCCTTATTTTTTCCATTCATGTAAATATTCACAGAGACTGTGCGTCCATTGGTGACATTTCACTTACAAGAATGAAAAAATATGAGGTGATGATGGTAGAGAGACACCGAGTACGGTTGACTCAAGTTTCACCACAACAAGAGCATGTTAGGAAGGAAAAAAAGACAGCTATCGCCAATGCAGAACATTTGACAGTGGAAATGTTATACCTGTAGCTGCTAATGTTAGAGATGAGCTGGATGGGTAAAGGCTGACTCTGACCAAGATGACCGACTGAGAGGGGGAAAAAGAAACAAACTGCTAATAATGGCTCAAATCCAAAAACTCACACACACTCACATTAATACACTGTTACAGGTTTACTGGACCAACTTGTAGACACATTCAAATCCTTCTCATTTGCAGTCCTTTCATTTTTTAGAATAATAACAGCCACAAGCCATGCATCTTAACACTACGTAATACCAACAGAACAACTTTCTCTTTTTTCGCCATCTGCTACCACCCCCTACTTTCCCTCCTTCCTTTTTTTTGCCTCTGTACAATAATCTCCCCTTCCTTTTCACCACAGGCAGAGAAAATAGATGGTCTTGGCCTGAAAATGTGGCTTGGTGTGCAGGAGATTGCACAACAGTGTGTTTCATTTGCACAAATTCAGTGTCTATGCGTGTATGCAGATGTGCGTACGTGTCTATAGTTGTACAAAGCCAAAGCGTCTTTGTAAGTAATGCAATTGGATTACAGTGGTGTAGAGCTGCTGTTGTGTAAGAATCTAGGGAGGCTTTTCAGATCCACTAGACTGTGATTGAATTACCTTTTGTTCTTAGTTGCAGTCTTACACGGTGCAGCAGGATGCAGTGTAGGTGTCCCACGTACCGTATGCATATTCAAGCACACTAGCAGACTTCTGGGCTCGTGTGTGTGCAGTATGTGCAGTGTGACCAAGCATGTAATTCCCCACTTAGGGTAGCCACCTAAAGTTTAGCACGCTACCTTGGCTCCTGCAGAGATGTGGTGTCGCCACACTGCATTTATGTTGATATGCCATTTCCCATCACTGCAGTGGAAATATACCGAGATTCAATCAAAGCCTCAGAAAAGTACCCCTAATTCTGACATTTACAAAAAGGATAAACTTTCCTTCATTTCTAAGTCATAATGAATGTCAACAACGCAGGGGTTCATCAGGTGGTTGCAATCTGACCAAGGTTTTAATAGTTTGTGAACAAAAAAAACACTAACACATACCATAAAACTATTTGATAAACTAAATCCGTTTAAAGAAAAGTGTTTACAAGGAATGTTATTTTTTGTGTTCATTTGTTCATCTTTTAGTCATACAGTCAATTAAGACCAATAAACTTTGGTTTGGAAATAAGAAATAATCAAATTCAAACCACTGCACTAATGCAATGCTGTTGACTGTAATTCCTACATAATTGTAATCTTCTGAAAAATGCCAGCCTTGGTTAGTTGGCATCTCACTTTTCCTGTCATTTTTCTTTGAACACTTCCACTTTAAAAACATGCAGGTATAATAAAACTTGAATCTTCTAATGATGACATAACAGGCACCCTCTTAGCAAAGGTAACTGAAGGGTGGAAAAAGTGCTTTTCTGTGAACAGTAATTATTTCAATAATTATAGCAACAACTGTCGCTAAGTGAAGGTTTATTGAGTTTTCCTCTGTTCCAACTTTGTATCTAAAATGTACAAAAGATGCTCTGATGCACACACCACTGAAATGAGAGTGGCTGTATAGTATGACATTTCATTTTTTGGGATGTCAATATACCTCTCTGGTGATTACCTACCCCCTGAAGTGTGATGCCCCTGACATTAAAGCTAATTGTGACGTTTTTTTAAGATAATTACACACTGGGAGAACTACTTATTCAAAAAACGAGATGAGAAGAGAAACAGATACTGTATTAGTCAGTGCATCTACCATATTGGGTGTGCTTGAGGTGTTAGATGCATGATTTTCAAATTGCCACAAGGAATACATTTACCAAGCCTGTGAAATAATTCCCGGCTGTAAAAGTGAAATACTGCCTCACAACCGTGATTGCTGTAAGTATACTTATGAGTCTGTGTTGAACTGCCATCACCCCACTAAAGATTTCTGTGTTTTAAATCAATACATTTTTGCGCTCCCAAAATGATTGACTGGTTTGCTGCTGCCAGTACTGAATGCATATTGCAGCTAAAAATGAAGTGTGCTTTCATTTTAAAGCTACAAATGCTTGTGCTGGTAAAACAAGTAAAGCACATGAGTGAGTTATTATAGTCCATTTTTGAAAGTATGCTGAAATAGTCAAAGAGCCAGCAGAACTGTAAATTAAAAAAATGGTCAAACATCAAAAACTGTGTTTCAAGCTCTATCATATTTTCCCCACGAGTAATATAATTTATTTGCAAAAGACTTCATGATGATTTTCCCACCTCTTCCTTCTCTTACATTTACTTATCACACACATATTTTTCTAGGCCTATTTTATCTCTCACAGACAAATATTCTGCCAACATAAGTGTGTTGCGTTTCTCATGTTTAGCCTATTTATAAAAATGGACGCTGTATCTTTGCATACACTCTCACAGCAAGGATAACTAGTAATAGTGGTGGTGTTGGTGTGTGTGTGTGTGTGTGTGTGTGTGTGTGTGTGTGTGTGTGTGCGTGCGTGCGTGTGTGCGTTGTGTGTCCACTCTTATGGCAGAGCCATTGTAGCTGTCCTTCAGTGATGCTGACGGAGGATATAAATTCATTACTCCCTGAAGCAGACAACCCATCATTCTCAACACAGTGGTTCTGTATTCACATACAGTGCACATTTGTGTGTGCATGTGTGCAACACCTCAGTGTGAGCAAGTGTGTGTGTGTGTGTGTGTGTGTTTGCGCTCCCCAGTCTGGTCCGTGGGTGTCAAAACTGGTGAAGGTCAAGCAGATAGGTGGGGTCAGCTGACTGTTATTCAACAGTAGCCGTAACAGAAGCTGCCAGGAATATTGATTGGCAGCATTTACAGCAGACAGCTCCACTTGGTATGTCACTGACATAAAATGTAAGGCTTCCACCCCAGTCAAGGAGCCCATGATTATCTGCCTGTATTTATCACACTTGCAGTGTATGCTGTTTTGTAGACCATGAGCTGACCACATAGTACATATGAATATTGATCTGAAACGATTACTGTGTGTGTGTGTGTGTGTGTGTGTGTGTGTGTGTGTGTGTGTGTGTGTGTGTGTGTGTGTGTGTGTGTGTGTCTCTGTCTGTCCATGTACTGTATGTTCACCGCTTCACAAATGTCCCTGCACTTCCATGCAAAGAAAATGTATTGTTTGTGGACACCACAAGTGAGGCTGTGCTTTTAAGCTAAATGATAACGTCAGCATGCTGAATACTCACAATGACATTGTGCACGTTCTTATGTTTAGCAGCTATAAGGGTTACCCTGTTCACATCTTGGTTTAGTGTGTTAGCATGCTAAATATAGCTAATCAGCACAAAACACAAAGTACAGCCGAGGCTGATGGGGTTGTCATTAATTTGATCATAAACTAAACTATTGGACAAATTGACATTTTGAGCCGATGATGGCACTAGAGGGAAAGTCAGAAAAGCATACAGATACCTCACCTGGGAACCATGAAAATCTGCCCCAAATTTCATGGTAATTCATCCACTAGTTGTCAAGACATTTCACCAAAAATCAAAAATGCTAATCTCATGGTGGCACTAGAAAAGTCAGGGGATCAAAGTAATTCGGATTCATTGTCTAGGAACCATTCATACATTCTTTAGCTGGTCTCCTTTTCTACCTTCTCCCTTGGTGATTTATGACTAGCAGAGGTATAAAGGATATCGCTTTAAATGCACCAAAAAATGGCCCTTCCTAATCCGCTCAATGAAGTTATTCAATTGCCACCCAATATGGCAGGGACAAATGACAGCCATTACGGTGCAAAGCTTCAAGTTGCACTTTGGCCTGAGCTTCTCACCTAGTGATTATGCTGGGCATTCATCAGAAGGCTCTGGTCACCAGCAAGAATCTCTAAAAGATCATTATTTTCTTATTACAGCTACAAGTGCAATATTATATTCTTTGACCATGGAAACACTTGAGCACACATATTATACTTTCTGTATTATACAGATCCACAAAAACACACAAAAATGCTTTCATACAAGCAACCCTAACATGTAGTTAAGACTACATGAGAAGTGTCACTTGTTATTAAGGGCTTGAAGAGGTTCAAAGAGGTCAAAGAGCTCAGACAGATCAGAGAAAAAGACATTGTGGTATTTCTCCAAATGTCATTGTCTTTGATGCTACCCACAGTCTGTAATGAGAAAAAAAGTGAATGAGGACTGGACAAAGAAAAGGAGGACTTTCAAATACTCTCCGCCTCTCGATGTAAGACAGCAAAAAGAAAAAGAGATAGAGAGATGAGGAAATTGGATTGAACATCTGAGTGAAACAGAGGACAAAAGAGTAGAGAGGGTGGTGAGAAATAAGTAAAAAGGTATCAAGAGCAGATGAATAGAATTGGGAGAAAAAGTTCAACTCTATCACCAAATCATCAAAGCCCCCAGTCTGTGAGAGAAAGGCAAACCTAAAAATGGCAGAAAGAGAGACATACGGCTCTATTTTTGTGACAATGGATTGTGATGACATTTCTAGATCAATTTGGCATTTGGGATGTACGGTGCAATTGTGGTGTCGAGAATGAGGGTTATTTCTACAGTCGCTGCCCACCTGTTCATTCAGTGTGGTGTATCATGTTCTGTGCTCTTTAATGCCTCTAACTAGCCTTCACATAAATACAAAATCCTTTCTAAGAGGCTGATTTGACTTGATTTATATTTTGCATAACCCCGCAGGAAAAGTGAGACATGTGGCTGTGACATTCAACATTGGACTGTCTTTATATGCCATAACATGTTGCATCTGACAGCAACCATATAATATGAGGAGCTACCAACTAATACGTTGCCATTTCCACAATGTTAATGTTTGCTTATTCTTTTGTATATAAAGCTTGTGAATGTTGAATATGTTTTACATGACTGCTTTTAACCGTTTACCCTGATCGTGTTCGCTCTGACAAATTACATTTTCTAAAGTGAGTTTCAAGTGTCTGCAAGTTGATTTTCATTTCATGAGGTATGAATAGAAACCAAGGACTGTCTGTTTCATAGAAAAAAGGCATTGAGAAATTGGAAAAAGTTATGTTCTCTGAAAAACAGTAATAGATGATGCAGAGCATTCATGATTTGTAGTATAGAGGTTTAAACGAGAATAAAAAAATATATTCTTTCAGGTGATCTGTATGTGTATCTCACACACAAAGAAAAATCACAAAACTGCTGGAATGGAAGAAGAGCAGGTGGTTTGATTGGTTATCATTGATTCCAGCCCATACCACACTTATTGATAGTTTATTGCTCCCAATCTCACCCTATTTCCAGTTGTATCACACAGTAAAGACCCACTGAAGGAGGGGAGACGCAACAGTTACTACTCTTTTATAGGACACGAGCAAATCGCTTCGCAAGTCACTGTGGGATTCCAGCCGACGTTGGACTGACCAGCGACGAGGAAAACTAAAGTGGAATATGTTTACTTTATGCAAATGAAGTGAAATACCAACAGAGAAAAACTGACTTAGTGGTGGGAGAGGACGTTCACTATTGACATGTATGTCCTCATGGCCTTCAGGATTACAGATATAAAAAAACCAAAGTGCTGTTTTGCACAACGTCACATAAATTGTGGGAGAAAGCGCAGGTTGCTTAGTTACACAAGGTCTGCTAATGAGCTTGCTTCCCACCAGCTTGCAAGCGTCGACACGTCCACTGTGACGAGGAAGAAGTGGCAGAGGCGATGTTGCGCAATTTGTTCCAGTCCAGAAGGTCTTCTCCGTCACATTGTGTGCCTGTGGACGCTAAGTTACAAGAAGTCCGCGGCGCGCCTGCTCTGTTAGTCACTGATTCCCAAAACCAGAGCTAACAAGAGTGGGCCCCCTCATTTGAGGTGAGATGCGGAAGTTGGTACGATCCCTGAGCATGTGTGCATCTGCCCATGTGTCTTTTCACCCAGGCCTACACTTCAGTGTTGATTATGTGTATAAGGGATGAAGAGTGCATCCAGCAGAAGAACATTATTAAAAGCATCTGTTTTGTTTGAGCTTGTTGGTTCATTTTTGTGAAACCATATGACCCAAGCAAATATGTAGCAATCACGGCATGGTTGTCTTGTATTCACATTAAGACAGGAAGTAAACTTGCACCTACTAACCACGCTGGAACACGGAGCTTAAAATTCACCTTCCGCTTTTTGAGTTCGTACATGCCAGCTGGATTTTTGCAATTGAAAAAAGTCTCAGAATAATGGGTTAGTACCATCAAGAGAATGTCTTTTTAATTTCCCAACTAAGGAAATACTTATGAAGTATACCTGACAACAAAGGCCAGACACGCAACACTACAAATGATAAATTGCTACCACAGTGTCTGTGAAGATAACGTTTTGAACTGCTGGGGGTAGTATGACAGAAATTCTCCTAAAGGGCCACACAATTAGTGATGTGGGAGGTGCACCAAATGATGGTACAGAAGAAAGGTCAGCTAGAGTTCATCAACAGGCTCCAAACAGTGGCTGTCAGCCAGACTCAGCAGCTTGGCCATATATGCCATAACAACCACCATTCCTCTGGGATCTCAATCCAGGGGCAGGTTGGATGATGTGCTCGGCCGGGCGTGGTTTCCACATATGGCAGGGTAAACTGGGAAACTGCTTTCCAATTCTTAACATTAGGGCTCCAGATACTCAATATAGAATAGGACAAAGAAGCCAGATGGAGAGCAGTTCTTCTTCACTCTTTTACTGTTGCTTCTCCTTTGATCCATATTTAATTCTCCCCTAATCTGCTGTGTTTATGTCTTTGTATCAAATGTCGACCCTATATCATGTTTCTTTATGCTACATTGGTTCATGGTTTGTCAAAATCAAATCTGACAAAGAGCACAGTCACTTAGAGTTATACCAGTGCGCTACGTTACTTGAGCACAAATATATTCAGCCCCATAAAGGCAATAAAACTGACAAAATGTGAGTAAGTACATTTAAACCTGAAAATTAATGAAGACAAGAAATGGATATACTGTAATGATAAAGAATTAAGATTCTTGGGTATCTTCTTTCTTTGTGGGGTGCCAAGCTTCTTCTATTTTTGGTGTTTCATTATCTCACTCATTTAATTCACACATTTTGTCCGTTGGCTTCTTTCTCTCTCCAACTGGACTTTATCAACTTTACTCTCCTCCATCTCCTCCTCTCATCTCTGTCTCGTCTTTGAGAAAATTTATCATCCAATCCTCTCCCTAACTCTTCCTTTTCCTTTTACACCTCCTCCCTCCGATAATGCCCAGACGTTTGAAGGGCTTAGCGAGCACTGTGAACAGTAAACATTTTACTGCATTTTTGGGAACCATAAAGAAGAGTCGTTTCATCTAAGTCCTAAAATCAGTCAGTGACTCACTGCAAAGAAGTACACCTCCTCCTTAGTGGGGATATTTGCACAGTTGCCTTGCTCTCTGCTGCATGCCATACTGAGTGAGGTGTGTGGGTTGGTACAGGTTTACAGAGTGGGAACACTTGCATTTAAGGGTGAAATACTGAGGATTTGTCAAGTGTGTGTGTGTGTGTGTGTTTGTGTGTGTGTGTACACATACATTCATGTATCCAAAAGTTGTACTGTAAGCTGGTAACATATTATTACTGTTTTCCTCAATAATTATGGTATACTATAATTAATGTCCCAATTTTAGAAATTATAATGTATGTACAATTTTCAGTAAAAGGTAAGTTAGTTGTACTACCGCCCTCTTGGACAGGGGGACAGACCCCTTAATTAACACCTAGAACCTCCTATAAACCTTGTAATGACCTTTTTCATTATTTTCTATGTATGTATACTGCAACGTTTATTTGCATGGTTAAAGTTTGAAAGGTAAGGTTTGCTTCTGCGGTGTGCAGGCTTGTTGGAACAATGAGTTGGTCTAAGCAAGCAGAAACACAAGTAAATATAATCCATGTATCAGCACATTTATTTTTTATCATATATCCTCCTGGCCATTGTGCCAGTGCAGCTAAACTTCTAGCTATACCTCCCAGCAGCCACCGCTGAGCATATTGTTGAGTATGGGTAAAGTCTGGTCTACACACTATAAAACATGCCCAAACCCCAATTACTGCTTAATTTTTGGAATAATTGGTTCTGTTCTTTTTACACACCATCCTAAATAAGCTAAATCAAAGAAAATTGTCATTTCTATTCGACACACACCTTAGCATCATGTAAATGTGTTGCCCTGACTGACAATTCTGCCTCAGGAGAGACAACCAGGTTAATTTGAGTTTTTAAAAAGGTCAGAGTTGGATACTGTAATGAATTACTACCGTCAGCGAGTAATGAAATCAGTGAAGATCAATGATTAACAGATATCTTTTTATTAATGAGACCACCAATACTGATTTTTACTCCATGTGCCTTCTACAGTGTGAAACATAAATGCTAAATTCCACAAATGAATACTAATATTCAAAGAAAAGAGTCATACTGTATGTATAGATATACCCTCTACACAAACAAGACATGTGCACTGTACGGTGCATTATATATCATCATAAAGTACTTCTCCCCAGACTTTTGACCCTCAGCGTCTGTAGTTTTCTTCATCAACACTAATGAAACATCTGTCTGCTGTTTCTGCAACAGAGACGGCACAGTTAATTGGAAATAGATTACCCTACTAATTATGTCACTTTTCAAAGTCCATGTTTGTTTTTGAGAGCTTTTGAGTGAAAAACGGAAGTGGTATGTACCCGTCTGTCTTGATTCCTCCTTAATCCATAACTGTGTAAACAACCTTTTGAAAATGTGCCTTGTACTTATCCGCTTAGAGAAGTAGTTGTGTTGGTGTTTAAATTTGCAGTACATGATCAACTGTGCATTAGTAAGTGTGCTCTGGATGTCAGCTTGAATCCCCGCACTGTCAGCTCTGCTTGTCTGTCTGCATTCTTAACTAGCAGCCTTGGTGGAGAAATATTGACCTCGGGAAGCTTTACGTGACCACTGTCCTTTTTACTGTTTTTCCCGATAAGTAATCCTGTCTTCCTTGTGGTGCTTTCTTTCAAGAAATGTTTCATTTCTTCTCACAAGCTCTAGCACACGTTCCCAGTTCAGAGGGCAACACTTTGCACCAATTGAGGAATATACAGCATAGCCATTAATATCTATATCTTCTCCTTTCCTCTACATGTGCAAGTGTCTGTGTTTGTTTCAGAGAGGGATCCCCTAAGGAAGGTTGGGCAAGGGTCTGGACAAAACAGAGGAGACTGCATTCATTGCCTTCCCCTTTCACTCCTTCAGCATAGACTGAAGAGAAAGAAAAGGGAACACGGGGAAACATAAAAAGGTGGTTCTGAAATACCTGTTTCCTCCATGTGAAAGAGGCAAAGGTGGAGACATAGTGGTGGGAAGTGAAGTAAAAGAGAACACGAAACAAGAAGAGCTCAAGAGGTCAACAGACAAGCTGGGAAAATGAAGGAGTAAATTTAATGAAACACGCAGTGATTCACAGATGCAGACCCTCCGCTGGATGGACATAAAGGTGGAAGAGCGGGAATGATGGACAGAGACGACAATCTCAACTTCAACCTGTACTCCATAACTGCCAAATATGAGGGCTAGTAGCTACATACAAAGTGAATAAGTTAAAATACAGTAGCTTGAAATGAATACAAATATTGAAGGAAGGGAGGCAAGAGAGAAGGGGAAGGGAAGGAATTGGAATAAAAAAGGGCAAGTGAAAGAAAGAGAGAGAAACTGTAGGAGGTAAAGCGACAGAAAAAATGCCAAACTTGACATAATCAGAAGTGAAGGTGCTTAGTAATTATATAGTAAGCTATAGGAAAAGGTGCCGCCCCACCTGCCCTTGTGGGTATGTAAGTAGGCTTTCATGTAGCAGACCAGAGGCCCTCAAGGGATTCAAAGCTGTTTGGAGGTCAGCACCAAAAGGCACATACAAGGGGCCTTTGCATTGAAAGGGCTACCAAATCTCCGGGCCTCAGATCAGATGATGTAAAAAAATGCACAATCAGGGACTATGAAGCTTAGCTTTAGCATACATTGAAAAGTTGGAGGAAGACAAGAGGGAAACAATTCAGACAAATAAACAAAGAGAAGGTGAGAAAAGATGGAGGGGAGATACCGAAGAGGATTGGTAATATGCAGCAATAAAATAATCTCTTTTCATAGACACTAATATGTCAAAATGTGCAAAAATTACAGCGTTGAAACATATATTTAATATCCTTGCAATTAATTGTAGGAGTGATCTTATGAATTCTGGGATGCTGATGATGAGTCTATAAAAAGATACATTATCAAACATTATCACCTCAAGCATCATTGGCAAATATGCATAGTTAACTACTCATAAAGAGACGGGTTAAGACACCGATTCTAAAAGTTTATTTTTCAGTTTTCAACTTGGTTAAAATTATAGCTTCTCTGACAGCTGTCAGAGTTTGCTCTGTTCTTAATGAGCCATGTGATATTTCAGGAGTTCAAAGAACATAAATGCATTAACAGGAGACAGAAAAAAGTGTTTTCCTGTTTATCTTTTGGTAGAAAGAAGTAAAGAAGATTCTCAGATAATACTCATGTGTTTGGATGTGTTTTTTTAAACCTTCTTGAGATGTTGTAGGCCTAACAACACAACACAGTGAACCAATACAGGCTTTTTGAGGCCAATACTAATATTGATATTTGAGATATTGGCCGATATTCATTTTCTTTACACAACCAATGAGCTTTTGTTTTTGATACGATTTATCAGTCGGGCTCTACAACATAACTTGATGTTTGCTACGGCACAGTAGTCTTGGTAGCATCATCACTGGGTCTCTACTGTATGCAAGTAAAGAAAACACCAGTATATGTATTGTGTCTAATGTTGGCACAGAAACACAAATCACCATCTCAAACTGAAACTTACCCCATATTCAAATGCAGAAGGCTGCGATTCCTTGTGAATAGAACCTCAAAACAATATACAGACACTGTTCCCCGTGACCAGAGGTCCAATTTAGGGAAGTTGAGAAAGGTTCAACTGTTTCCAAACTCCCTCTAAAACACAGGAGCAACAACCTGGAGACAACCAATCACTCTGTTTTGATTCCATTGGGAAACTACTTTAGTAAAGTACTTCAAACAAAACAGAGGAAAAGCTGCCTGTTGTGGTTAATGTTTTACAGATTGTATGATATAACTTTTTATGAGCTACCATGACTTGAATTAAAAAAACAAACAAACATTAAAATATGACGCTCTGGTAACAAACTATTTTATCATGTGCTCGTGTAGTAACAGGAGAAAATAAGCCCCAATCGGAGCTCATTATGTAAATTACAAGCTCAATGCTAAACAGGCCTGCAAGACAAGACAAAGAGACAAGACAGAGTCTGCCACTTCAAGTCTGTAAGAATGGCTCCAAAGATAGCTGTCAGTCAGTTTTTGAAACCTGCCAACTTCATGAAACTTCCATGAGATGCTTTGATACAATCTGCCCACTGGAGAGCAGTACATAATGTGTACTAATACATAATAATGTGTGAAATACAGAACTTTGTTGTTACTGGATTAAGAAATCAACAACAAAAACCTGAAATTTGCTCTCTGAGTCTTGAAAGGGGATTGTTCATTCTATTGGCAGAGGCAGACATCATATTATATACATTTATTTTCATAAATGCATTTTGCAATCTGTGAAAATATTGTTATTGTCCAAAGAGGACTAGTGAGGTTACTAGTGAGAAGTGGAAGAGGCAGCAAAGGTGTACATTCATTGAACTAGTACAGAGTAATAGATGAAATATGGCAAGTATGTATACACACACGAAACCAAAAAGAATCTAAAGCATCAGCTCTGAGGCTGAAGAGACACCTGTGACATTCCCTGCATGATGTTACCAGGTGTGAGTCAGATACGAAAATCAAAGATGCCCGCATACTGGAAGTAGTCACAGAGGCTCTGACTCACAAAGTACCTGTATATACAGAGTGACAGTAAAACTTGGCGTCCAGCACACTGTAAGCCTGCAACAAGACATGCGGTAAGCTGCTTAATGTCACTGCAGAACAGAGGACAGCAGAGCTGAGGAAAGAGAGCGGGATAGAGGAAGGGAGGAGTATGGATGGATGGATGGACAAAGAGGAAGAGAAACAGGGATTTGGGTTTATGATAGGATGTCACAGGATGGGTGAGAAGGGTGAGGATGACAAGGGGGGGAAAAAGGACGGGTGTGCGTTTGAGAGAGCGTGTGGGCGAAATGAAAAAGCCCTTCCAGACAGCTTGGTGACAGGCCTAAGTAACCCCCCCACCCAAGTCAGTCGACACATAATCCAGGTAACGTGGCACGAATAATAGATGAAACATCAAACAGCAACCCCCCTTCTGCCCTGACAACCTCCCACCTTCAGTTAACCAACTATAGCATTCGCACCCCTGCCTGCCAGCCAGCCCAGCCCATCCCATCCAAAATCCCCTTTCATGTTACCGCAGTTCAGCACGCTCCAAAAGCTTATCACCGCTGACAAATCCTCTTTTTCCCCCCGATATGCTGTGAAAAATACAACAGAAGAATTTTTATTGCATACATATTTGAAAAAAAGAAACTGCTGATGTGTTCATTATATATTTGTTTGAACTTGAGGTTGTAGTACATGTGTTTCCTTGGGTGCAGGCGGTGGTAGCTAACATGCGGTGAAAGATGTGCGGAGTCCCGGCACGTGGCAGGAAGACAGAGTGTTAGTGCTCCCACGGTGTGAATTTGAGGGGATCGCTACATAAACATGGGGCCCATTAAGTATGGGGAATGTAATTTGTGAAAGTGACAGATCATTGTTTCTATGTTGTCTGGTAATTGCAGATGATGCATCATTGGGGTGAGACAAATACAAAAGGAGTGGTTAAAAGTGGATGTGGTCAACGGGGGTAGATGTAGGGTGCCAAATGCAAGGATGGTAGGAAACTTTTGCCTCTTCTAGCGAGCTACTATGGCACATTGCGCCTTCTGGGACCTTGTTAGGGGAAGCTTATAACACATAATTGAAAGTGGCAGAGAACTGGCTGAGCACTGCTGGGGGGCTGAGAGAAGGTGGGGTTTGATCCAGAGCTGGGGGTCACAAAAGGGGAAGAAAGGGAGGAATCAAGAGGGGCAGGGTGGATGTCCACCTCCCTGAAGGCACAGCACATGCTGAGGTGTTTTTGATGCAGAATGAGTGGAGCTCAAGGTTTCTCCTCCTTCCTCTTTCCCCTGACTGCCACACATAAACACATACACACAAATGTGGAGAGACAGAATTTACCTCAGAGTCCTCTGAGCCGAAGAAAAAGGGGGGGGGGGGTCTCTTTTGCCCTGCTTTCCCTCCATCTTCCCCTCTTTCTCTTTTCTCTTTCCCTCTCACGCTTTCTCTTCCCAGAGCCCCAGAGCCGAGACCTTAATGAAGACGAATGCGAGGAATCAATTTGCGGCATCTTCCTTCCATCTGGCTGGGGCTCGTCTCTGCACCTCAATTAGCACGGCAGCTGGGGTAGAGCTCCTCCAAAGCAGCCCTATTACACACACCAGCGTCTTGAGGAGCAACTATGGGCTACGGGCATTGCTCAGAGAGGAATGCATCAAAATGGGAGGAATGTGCCACTTACAGCTTAGCAACAAAAATCAGTTTTTTCTTCTGAACCCAGGTATGAAATGACAGCTTTGTCATACTCAACTCTGCGACATTAAATGTTCTCCAGCAACCCACTTGATGGAAGAATAAAGTGAATAAGATGTTCAAGTCAAGTGTTTAAATCTCTGATTTGTTGTGGAGGTAAATTTGGAGAAAAAAAAAACTAGACCTAGTAGTAATTGCTTGACAAATCTGTTATCACTATACAACAAATTAGCAATTGTTTGTGCTTGTCCTCGTTGGGAAATCTGGAAAGAAATCCACCTGTTCCACTGACAGAGACAAATCTATACAACCGAAAGTAGTAGTTAAAGTGGTTAGCCACTTTCCAATGCGAGAAAGTACCTATGTAAAATGACCACAAAAAAAGCATACAGTACACAACCATGTATATAGGAGAGCTAACCGTTTATTGGACTAAAGGGATAGTGCCTTTTAGCAAAACCGGCTTTGTAGAACCTGGAAGTGAGTTTTTAGGATTCAGTCTTTCATTGCTCTCTCTCCAGGATAGAGGGAGAATCCACCTGGGTCTCAGCTAACAACAGGGAGGATAAAAATACCTAAGAGTACTTAAAAGAGTGGTGTGTATGAAGGTTACGTTGCTCGCTGAGCTGAGAATGTCTCTCTGGTTTGTGCTTACTTGTCGATTCAACAAATCCAAGACTGGCTGCTACCCAGACACAAACGTAAATAACCAGCATCTACTGATGCTACAATTGTCTGTTTGTCTGTATATATCAGTGCAAGTCCAGCGTCACACACTGACCAACGCTGACCAAATATTGACATGCTGCTATGGAACTGTCCCAGCTCAAACTGTTAGAGTCCATCATCCTGCATATCACATTACAAGGAAGCTAACAAATAAGGGCACAGCAGTACACTGCCAATATCTAGCATAATCTTGGGCATTTACACTGTAAGCTTGTTATGATGACAAGCTTGGCAATGGATGGCTGGGGCAGACACCAGACTAAAGAGCTCAGGCAGACAGAAGTTTCATTCCTTGGAGGGACAGCTCAAATGGAGGACACCCAGTGTGACCTACAGGAGGTGATCAGGGGACTTCTGGAGGCTATTTGGCAGGAGGAAACCTAATTAAGTGAGCAAGAAAGCAAGTAAGCTCACTATTTGTTCATTTATTTGGCAGTAGCTTTCCCCAAAGTAGATTAATTGCCCTTAAGGTAAAGGAAAATTGAGACCTAGAGGAAAATTGAACTTGGATGAAGTCAAGCCTGTACTTTGTCCAAATACTTAGTACTAGACTTTTAAAAGCCCTATTTTGTTTCTCTAAAATCAAGTTCTGTAACTAGCAAAGCCAACAAAGCAATGACAGTTACTTTGGCAGTAATGTGAACTGCTTTGTTATCATCTTTCACGCTAAATGGTCCCTTATCAAACTGCATAGGTGCGTGCAATCACTTAACTGACTTCCCTCATGTAGGTCATGCATGTGATTCACAACATGCCTGCACATTGCTCTCCCTCTCTCTCTCTCTCTTTCTCTCTCTCTCTCTCTCTCTCTCTCTCTCTCTCTCTCTCTCTCTCTTTCTCTCTCTCTCTCTCTCTCTCTCTCTCTCTTTCTCTCTTTCTGGCTTCTCCTACTCTCTCACCCTCCTACACTACTTTCTTAATACCTAGAGCGAACATTCAGCAGATATGTTGAAGCATAAAAATGGCAGTTGATTGCAGTCGCAACACAAAAATACACATGGAGTTGGTGTTTAAGAAGAAACAGGGAAGAAGACGAGCGAAGAGGCATAATAATATGCACATACATACAGCCTACAATAATATGCATAACATGTATAGAGTAACTATAGATAGCCATGCATCTGTGCATAGATGGGATTCAAAAAGCCTGCCCCTGCAGCCTGTGACTTACACATACAGTGCCTCTAACAGCATGCCCTGCAGCGATGGATGCACACTCCGCTGGATGAGTTGTACTAAGCTCTACAGGGATGAGAGATGGGGAAGACCCCCTCATGTCAGCATAGAGGAGTCTCTGATGTCTATGGCTATGCATGTCTGTGTGTGTGTGTGCATACACGTGTTGATGAGTCAGCATGAACACTGAGTCCTGCCTCTGGGGCATCACTCCTCCCTGGCATTGGCTGTGTCAGCATCAAAGACATTTCAACCAAATATCTGTATACTTACTGCATATCTGTATAATACTGCATATGCGGATGGCTGTATATAGTGTGTGCATGGCATGTATGTTCTGCACTGTAAGTACTGCAAGTAACAGGTCATCTGTAATTTTAGCTAACAGGCTTGCTTGGGAATTACTTTTTTTTCTCGAATCTGTCCCAGTTGTAATCTAGCCAAACTTTTCTTCACACAGAGTACTTTATCTTAACACAAATATAGTCTAAACTATCTGTGAATAAAGATCACATGCCAGAAAGGCCTTGAGCCAAGTTCAATGTTCGATGTAACAAGTACAAGGCTCAGTATGTGCACTGAACCATCAGGATACCCTTGATAAAGATTAAAAAGGCCAGAGAGGAACAGGAACAAGCCCCCTCTTCCACACTGTAGTATCCTTCTACAGTATGTCCTACCATGCTCTCTGGCGTTGCCACCTCCCCCAACCTCTCAACCACTGAGTGGCTGCACTCTCTCTGAAGTCAGTCCACACCAATTAGGCTGTGCTACAAGCGGTGCCTTCACACTGTCAGTGCAGATCACCTGCTAGTTCAACACTGCCTATTAAATACGGAGATGACTGGACATGGATGTGGTCGGAGAGGCTGGCTCTCAGGAGTGGTGCTTGTCTGCTCGTTGCGCTGTTGACTCGTGAAGAGAGATACATCGGCATCAATTTTAAAAGCAGAGTCTCAACATCTCCTCAGCCTTTTCTTTCCTTTTTTCTTTTTGTTTGCCAAATTTAAGGTGAGAAAGAGTGGGCGAAAGGGAAGGGAGACACATGCATGTGTGTGAGTGTGTTTGAGAGAAAGAAAGAGAAAAGGATGATTAGTCTTTGTTGGTCTGTGTAAATAGGGGCATTGAAAGCAGCCAGAAGAAAGCTCTGCTGCCCCTCTCAGGTAATGGGCTGTAACTGCACACTTTCTGCTGGGAGTTTCACAGACACTCTCTCCAATTGTCCTGCCTCTCTTCTCTTCTCCTCCCAACAATTCTTTTTTTTGTTTTCTTTCTTCCATCATTTGGTGAGATTTCTCCTCAGCTTTCCCATTTTCATATCGTCTCTTTCACTGCTTTGTCACTATCTCTGTCCCCTCTCCGCCGCTACCTTACCCTTACTCTCTGTCTGCTGCAGTACTGTGTAATGAATGCCCATGGGATATGCATACCTGCTGCGTGCCGAGCAGAGCAGAGATAAGTTAGTATGTGACATGAAATTGGGGAGATTAAAAATTAGGCAGTGATCTACACACACAGCACATGAGTTGTGTGGTAATCAAAAATTATTATGTTCTCAGTCTTAATATTTTTCCCACTGTAATTGAACTAGTCACATTACTGGACTAAGCCATGGAAGTCCACTGGAGACCAATAAAAAGGACTGCTGGTAATGACAAAATTAATTAAATGCAGACAGCTATTGGAGAATAGGCATGTTTAGCATCAAATTAAAGAACTGCAGTATCTCCTGAAATCCATGATTACATTTCCATTAAAATTATACTAACCTTCCGAGCTATTAGGTTTAAGACTTCATCAGACCAACAAAGTCCTAAACCATACAGTACTGAATGAGCAAATTAGCCTTTTAGATCTACCACCCATGTAATTAAAGGCCCTACACCACAATGGTCCACCCACGCAGATGGTTTCCCTTATTTTGCCTGTTTAAACTCCTTCTCACGACCATGTGGAAATATAAAGACTTATAAAATTGTTGCATCTGTTTGGGTGGGAGATGTTACACCTTTATCATACTTTTAGTTTTTAGCCTCATGAAATTTGAGCATAGCTTCAGCCAGGAGTGGGTGTACAGGGTCTTTAACGTATGGTATACGTTTTGTAACAAAACAACTAAAAATAAGGGACAGACTGGGGTTATGGCTAAGGTTACCAACAGTTAATGATGGAATATGAACCACGGTCTCTGGTGCAGAAGTCACAAGCTTTGTGTCTCAAACCATCCAACCTGGCCTGACCTTCCTTTGCTACTTAGAGTGGACAGTCATTATTCGCCCAAACACAAGAAGCTTGTCAGGGAAATTTAAACATAGTTTGTTTTATGGTGTGGTTTTCCTAATGAGCACAGCATCCACTAGACATAGGGTGAGCATTTTGATAGACTTCAATATCAACGTTTAAAATAAAAATGACTTTGCTGTAAGGACACAGAGTGCAGTGGTGCTGTCCTTGGTCCTGAAACACAATGCATGCTGACTGACTGGGCCTGGAGTCTAAGGTGCTGACCACAAATGCAAAGAATTACCAAGATCACCGCCATGTTCACAGCTCTTCCTATGTGGAGCTCAGTCCAGCAAAGCCATGGAAGCTGAAGCTGTCAGTGTGACACGTATGCAATGAAATGAACTGCTCTGATCGTTCTGCAGATCGCTGCAATTCTCATTGCATATTAACTGCAATTAGATGACAAAATTCACTCTTTAGTACCAAACAATGTGATAAAGGCATAGGGTACTGGAAACGTCGGCGCTGTGCTGTGCTGTGCTGTGCTGTGCTGTGCTTGGGTAGTAGGAGTTTTACAGCAATGCAGTGACAGCACCACAGCTAAGTACAGAGTCTTGGGAAGATGTACTTAGAGCTTTAGTGGCGAATGCTAGACAGCAAAAGCTGACTGCAGAGTACTGAGCACCACAGGGATGCCAAAGGGAGACACGAGAGGGAGCAAGACAGAGGGAGGGGGAGAGGAGGGGACAGAGAGGAGGGAAGAAGGGGGATGACAGAGGAGCTTCCATTACTAAACAGAGGGAACATTAAGAAGATTTAATTTGCCTAATGACAAAGGCAGATCCCTAAATGGCTGCGCACTATATTGTAGTGAAGCATATTCCATTAATGCAATACATCTCTGAATATTTAGGTCTGGCTCCCTCAGCTTTTTTCCTCGCTTCAGCTTTTCCCTCCTTATACCCCTCCGTGCCAGTTCTATTACATAATATTGCGGACAAAAAAGTACAGAGAGGCTGGTGCGTGTGCATCCATGCTCTCTTTATGTCTCCTTCTCCCCCATCTACTTCTCTGTTTCTTCAATCCCCTTACTCCATCATCATCATCCCAAACGCACGCACAAAGAAATACACATACACAAAGCAAATAAGCTATTATTCATGCACAGATGCACACTAAGATACATAAAAGCACACAAATACCCGTAACTACAACACAAGCAAATCCAAATTCTTGTCTTGTTTCAGACACACTCATTCAAATCAATGCAGTATGCGATTAACATCAAAGCAAAGTTTACATACCAAGCTCCAGGGTGTGGGTAAAGCTTGCGCATTCATAATTTATGGCTAAACACACACATACCGACACGCACGCACACAAAAGGGGCCCTAACTTCACACTGCCAGTTGCCATTACTCAAACTGAGCTTGAGGACCAAAACACAAAAAAGAAATCAAGATATTAATTGATTGTAAGGCAATATAAATGGATATTCATAATTCCGCACGTTAGTTTAAATGTGAACTAATGTTCATGGACAGAACTCTGCCAAACATACAGTGACAGCCATTCATTCATTCAAACACTTCCTGTTATCCACAGAGGTACCGTTAGAGCAGAGGAAACCTGTACATAGTGAGTGCATTGTTACTTGACACATATGAAAGATAGATTGCCATGTTTGTTAGACCTCGGTTGGCGGGGTTTGTGTTTTTGTGAAGCTTCATTTGTTTCAGGTGGTGCTCCAATTTGTTGCATGTAAGCAGCTCATTTCTCTTTGTTAGCGGGATAATAATGTTCTAAGTCAGAGGACTTTGTTGTGCAAGGCCGGAGAGCCGTTTGAGGGCTGCAACTCTCTATCCTCAGAGTCTTTCCTTTCGGACTGTCCCACATGACCTTGCTTTCTGCGGCTGAGTTAGAGATTAGAGATTAGATGGGGGAGAATACAACTGGGGGGATTTAGATTGTTAAAGAGAATCTACGGGTTTTAAGCAGGGATGCCGAAGAGAAAAGAAAGGTCTTAAAAGATACATTAAAGCTGAGCCGCAGTAGTATTGGGAGATGAGAAAAAAGGAAGAGAGAATGTGCGTGTGTGCATGCTTGTCTCTTTGTATGCCTTCGGCTAGAAGTGGTGGGAGGTCTTTCGTTTTTATTCCAACACAGTTGTTAATCCCCTAATTTTGCTTAATTACCTGATGGCTGTAATCAGGGCCACTGATAGTATGAGAGGAGTGACCCTCCTGGTCGCCCTGAGAGAGTCATAAAAAGACCCCTGGCTGGCTGAAGCCCTCTCGTGTGTGTGGGTCTACTGTAAGATGAACAAGAATTTGTTGGAATGTGGGAATTTGTTGCCAAGTATGTGGAGGGGTGGAAGAAAGAGCTGGTGTTACAGATGATGGGGATGATTGTTAAGTATGTGCATGTGTGAAACAGAGAAAGAGAGAGAGAGAGAGAAAGAGAGAGAGAGAAAATGAGTTAAAAATGAATTAAAGTGAGTGAGCATATGTTCGCTTCACATTTGTCCCTGTCCTCTTCTCTTGCTTCTTCTCCTCTCATTTTTCCACTCCTAATAATGATGAGGGGTTGACATGGCAGTGGGCCTGCTCTGTTAACCAGCTTATGTAACTGTGCCCTGGCGGCTTGGAGGATTTGCTGACAGCATGCTTTCTCAGCGTCATTAGCAGAGTTACACAGCTGGCTCTGAAATAGGGGGAGGAGCGAGGGAGACAGAGATAAAATAGAGGGAGGAAAGGGGAAAGAGGAGAGAAAGTGTGAGTGGGGAAGTTGGGAGCAGAGCAAAGGCACCTGCAGCCACGAGGTGGAGAGACGGCTGAAGATACAAGAAAAGGGAGGATGCAGGTTTGCCAGGAGCTATGGGACTTCCAGGAGGTCTATCCCAACTCTCCCAGCTGAGCATCGCACTCTAAACACTATTCGCACACCTCAGTCACACGTACCTTTTTGTCCTTTTTTCCCCCCACACTTAATCAGTTTTTACTGCAGCAATGCAGCAGGAGTACCTGAGTTCCACCGATTGTTTTGTTTTTTCCTCAAAAAGGAGACAGACGTGAAAGAATGAAAAATACAGAAACGCTTTCCTCCCATCGGGCGCTCATACAGAAGGCCTTCGTGCCCCATGTCAGAGGCAACAGAAAAGCAATTCACATGCAAATAACGATCTCCATGTGTACTGAACCCTGATTCGAAAAACAGCAACCTTGCATCACAGAGCCCAAACAATGTCGGGGAAAACGCGTCAGATAACACAGTAAGTTATTACAGTTACACATGTAACATGTTGAGAACTTCAAACCGATCTGGAAACTGCACGACAGAGGAAGGTGTCAATCAAAGTGCCTGAACTCCAGCATATGACATGGGCCAATGAGCACACAGTGAGAACACGGTGTGCAATGAGTGGTTAGTGCAGTCAACGAACCCTTTTTGTTTTGGCTGTTAAGCTGCCATGTACATAAAATGAAACGCCGCAACAGGAGTTGAATCAGCAGCCAAAATATCTCTGAGGCAGTTATGAGCAATTTAAATTAAGCTATAGCAGCTATCATTTCTTGGCTGCAGGGAAAGATGGCAATATGAGGCACACAGGCCTCATAAATGAGGAGGACAACTGATGATGGAGAAATCTGATAAAAAGTTGATGGGGTGATTCTAATCCCATGCATACCAATACAGCACTGTATTTTTCACTCCGTTTTTCTCTTTCTTGATCCAACATACATAACCCCAAACTCTTACAAAACACAGACACACATGCCCACACTCTTTCAGTCTCTCTCCCCTGTGTGGTTTAGCACAAGCTGCTTGGCTTCGAGCTGAGTTTGATTGGTGGAAGGCCCAGTCCACCGAGAGCTGCGAGCTCAGGGCCTGGATAAACATCCGCTGGGCACAGCAAAGAGACCGAGAGAGGGGGAGAGAGGTGGGGATAGACTGCACATCTCCAATACCCTCGCCACCAGCAACAGCAGCAGCTGCTGCAATCTGAGGCCCCTCGTCTTCAAGTGTTGACAAGACAGAGTTGAGTCTGGAGGAAGATTTGGGTAAAGTATGCTTAAGGAAGTGAGAAGAGTTGAGGACTGTGGCGATGTTTTTTTTAAGGTTTAAGAAGTGGAGTCAGAGTGGAGGAGAGTGTTGCATGGATGAGCATTGAGCAAAAGAGTGGATATTCAGTATATAAATATATGTATGCGGGAGAGAGAAAGAGGGAGACCATGAGGCCGACATATGCATTTGTTTATGTGTTTGTTTAGCGTATGAGGCTTTAGAGCCAGTCAGTCAATACCTCCAGCTCTGACAGCTTGCATTTATGCTCTCTTCCTTTTTTTACTCCTTCTCGCGCCCTCTCGCCTCGGGTAGATACACACAAACACTGTTGTTATATTCTAATTCTGCTTTCCCCTCTCTCTTACTCTTGCACCATTTCCCAAAGTCTCTGCCTTGATTTATTCTTTTTGCTACTGCTCCCATCTCTGCTCCTTCTTTCTATCTCCAGTGGGGGACTTCTGTGGGACAAGTGCCATGTCATGGTGTATGGTTATATAACGTCTGTTTTGTTTGCCTGGGTGTTTGTGTGTGTGTGTGTGAGAGCCTGAGTGTCTTTTCTGCGCGCGACAGTGACGTCACAGACAGATAACAGGCTTAACTCTGACGAGCCCCCCAAATGCCTTGGGGCAGTGCAATGACACGGTTTCACCTCAAAAGCACAGAAACATCCCACAGCAGCGCTTAACACAGAGAGCAACTGCTCTGGGCTGATGGAGAATCTGACATCTCCACGTACACACAGAGGGGCGCCTAAGGAGCCGGTAAACAACAACTAAAAAACATGGGGAAATGAAACGTGCTAGCAGGGTACAAACTCATTGGCTCATTCATTGAGCCCCTCCATACTAGAGCATGGCGGACATGTCATCAGGTGGGTAATTATTAAAATTTTATTTATTTTAATTTGTTCTCCTGTGTGGCCCTCGCATGTAGTCCTTCAGTGACAACAACACAGTTTACTAACTTTCACGACTAAATCTGAGGAATTATTGCAAATATTATATTAAAGCCTGTATAACAAAATACTAAAATACCAATTCAAAGTTGAATTCAAAGGATTTCTTTCTTCTCAAATCAATGCATCGCCACTACAGTTCTCACAAGCTTTAGCAGGATATTAGTGTGTAACATTTTAGTACAGATGCAGCTAACAAATGGGAACCACTGGTTTAGGTCACAGGTGTAATCTGTACTTTGTGATGCCCACAAAGTCAAAAAGTTCACCCATTCACCATCATCAGAAGTGGAGGCCTATGATATTTGACTGGATCTCTCAAAGCAATTTGAAAATTGGACAATGAAGGGATACAGCGTTGCCTCAGGGCCAGGATACTGCCAAACTGGAACTAAGGCTCCTCCTAAGTTGGTGGGTACTCACTGTGCTTTGGCTTCCTGAAAGAACATCCCTTGAAGAGGGAGACAGAGAGGGAGGGTGATAGATGTGAAAACTGCTACTGATTTTCTATTCTGTGTGAGGTACGCCGCCTGCGTGCGCGTGTCTCCTTCAAATTTTTGTGTTTTTTTTCCAGAGCTTCTTTTAAGTAGCACACTGCAGGCAAACACAAATATCCCCGAGGCTGGGGTGGAGGGAGGGCTTGAAGATGGCACAGAGAGAATCGATTAGGACACACATACATATACACACAGGGCCCCCAGACACTTCCTGGATGGTACATGCACTCCCATTCACACACACACACACACACACACACACACACACACACACACACACACACACACACACACACACACACACACACACACACACACACACACACACA